>CAKAJE020000589.1:0-41580 GCA_916610135.2 Macropis europaea | reverse complement strand
TGCCGCTTAGCCCAATACGCTATCTGAAATAGGAGCGACGTAAATTGGACAAATGTGATAGAATTTCCCTGAAATCTTATATTAAACAAAATATAAAATGATCTAATCGCGTCTCTGATTGCTCTACCATAGAAGTTTAGTAGTGCATTTTACTCGCAATTCCACGCGCTTTAAGATGCCGCCTAGCCCAGTACGCTATCTGAAATAGGAGCGACGTAACTTGAACGAATGTGATAGAATTACGTTGCATTCTTATATTAACCGTAATATAAAATGATCTAATCGGGTATCTGTTTGCCTTATCCTAGAAGTTTAATAGTACATTATACTCGCCATTTCATGCGCTTCGAGATGCCGCTTAGCTCAATACGCTATCTGAAATACGAGCGACGAATGTTGAACAAATGTGATAGAATTTCGCTGAATTATTTTATTAACCAGAATGTAAAATGATCTAATCTGGTCTCTGTTCGCCCTACCATAGAAGTCTTATAGTGCATTTCACTCGCCATTTCATGCGCTTTGAGATGCCGCTTAGCCCAATACGCTATCTGAAATAGGAGCGACCTAAATTGAACGAATGTGATAGAATTTTGCTGAATTCTTAAATTAACCATAATATAAAATGATCTAATCGGGTCTCTGCTTGCCCTACCCTAGAAGTTTAATAGTGCATTTTACTCGTCATTTCATGCGCTTTGAGATGCCGCTTAGCCGAATACGCTATCTGGAATAGGAGCGGCGTAAATTGAACAAATGTGATACTATTTCCCTGAAATCTTATATTAAACAAAATATAAAATGATCTAATCGGGTCTCTGATTGCCCTATCATAGAAGTTTAGTAGTGCATTTTACTCGCCATTCCACGCGCTTTAAGTTGCCGCCTAGCCCAGTACGCTATCTGAAATAGGAGCGACGTAAGTTGAACAAATGTGATAGAATTTTGCTGAATTCTTAAATTAACCATAATATAAAATGATCTAATCGGGTCTCTGTTTGCCCTACCCTAGAAGTTTAATAGTGCATTTTAGTCGCCATTTCATGCGCTTTGAGATCCGGCTTAGCCCAATACGCTATCTGAAATAGGAGCGACGTAAATTGAACAAATGTGATAGAATTTCCCTGAAATCTTATATTAATCAAAATATAAAATGATCTACTCGGGTCTCTGATTGCCCTATCATAGAAGATTAGTAGTGCATTTTACTCGCCATTCCATGCGCTTTGAGATGCCGCTTAGCCCAATACGCTATTTGGAATGGGAGCGACGTAAATTGAACAAATGTGATAGAATTTTCGTGAATCCTTATATTAACCTTAATGTAAAATGATCCAAACGGGTCTCTGTTCGCCCTACCATAGAAGTCTAATAGTGCATTTTACTCGCCATTTCATGCGCTTTGAGATGCCGCTTAGCCCAATACGCTATCTGAAATAGGAGCAACGAAAGTTGAACAAATGTGATAGAATTTCGCTGAATTATTTTATTAACCAGAATGTAAAATGATCTAATCGGGTCTCTGTTCGCCCTAGCCTGGAAGTTTAATAGTGCATTTCACTCGTCATTTCATGCGCTTTGAGATGCCGCTAAGCCCAATAAGCTATCTGTAATAGGAGCGACGTAAATTTTACAAATGTGATAGAATTTTGTTGAATTCTTATATTAACCAAAACATAAAATGATCTAATCGGGTCTCTGATTGCCCTACCCTAGAAGTTTAATAGTGCATTTTGCTCGACATTTCATGCGCTTTGAGATGCCGCTTAGCCCAATACGCTATCTGAATTAGGAGCGACGCAAATTGAACAAATGTGATAGAATTTCGCTGAATTCTTATATTAACCATAATATAAAATGATGTAATCGGGTCTCTGTTCGCCCTACCCAAGAAGTTTAATAGTGCATTTCTCTCGACATTTCATGCGCTTTGAGATGCCGCTTAGCCCAATAGCTATCTGAAATAGGAGCGACGTAAATTGAACAAATGTGATAGAATATCCCTGAAATCTTATATTAACCGTAATATAAAATGATCTAATCGGGTCTCTGTTTGCATTACCCGAGAAGTTTAATAGTGCATTTTACTCGCCATTCCACGCGCTTTAAGATGCCGCCTATCCGAGTACGCTTTCTGAAATAGGAGCGACGTAAGTTGAACAAATGTGATAGAATAACGCTGAATTCTTATATTAACCGTAATATAAAATGGTCTAATCGGGTCTCCGTTTGCCTTATCCTAGAAGTTTAATAGTGCATTTTACTCGCCATTCCACGCGCTTTAAGATACCGCGTAGCCCAGTACGCTATCTGAAATAGGAGCGACGTAAATTGAACAAATGTGATAGAATTTTGCTGAATTCTTAAATTAACCATAATATAAAATGATGTAATCGGGTCTCTGTTCGCCCTACCCAAGAAGTTTAATAGCGCATTTCTCTCGTCATTTCATGCGCTTTGAGATGCCGCATAGCCCAATACGCTATCTGAAATAGGAGCGACGTAAATTGAACAAATGTGATAGAATTTCGCTGAATTCTTATATTAACCGTAATATAAAATGATCTAATCGGGTCTCTGTTTGCCTTACCCTAGAAGTTTAATAGTGCATTTTACTCGCCATTTCATGCGCTTTGAGATGCCGCTTAGCCCAATATGCTATTTGATATAGGAGCGACGTAAATTGAACAAATGTGATAGAATTACGCTGAATTCTTATATTAACCAAAATATAAAATGATCTAATCGGGTCTCTGATTGCCCTATCATAGAAGATTAATAGTGCATTTTACTGGCCATTCCACGCGCTTTAAGATGCCGCCTAGCCCAGTATGCTATCTGAAATAGGAACGACGTAAATTGAACAAATGTGATAGAATTTTGCTGAATTCTTAAATTAACCATAATATAAAATGATCTAATCGGGTCTCTGATTGCCCTGCCCTAGAAGTTTAATAGTGCATTTTACTCGCCATTTCATGCGCTTTGAGATGCCGCTTAGCCCAATATGCTATCTGATATAGGAGCGACGTAAATTGAACAAATGTGATAGAATTACGCTGAATTCTTATATTAACCAAAATATAAAATGATCTAATCGGGTCTCTGATTGCCCTATCATAGATGTTTAAGAGTGCATTTTACTCGCCATTCCACGCGCTTTGAGATGCCGCCTAGCCCAGTACGCTTTCTGAAATAGGAGCGACGTAAGTTGAACAAATGTGATAGAATAACGCTGAATTCTTATATTAACCGTAATATAAAATGGTCTAATCGGGTCACCGTTTGCCTTATCCTAGAAGTTTAATAGTGCATTTTACTCGCCATTCCACGCGCTTTAAGATACCACGTAGCCCAGTACGCTATCTGAAATAGGAGCGACGTAAATTGAACAAATGTGATAGAATTTTGCTGAATTCTTAAATTAACCATAATATAAAATGATGTAATCGGGTCTCTGTTCGCCCTACCCAAGAAGTTTAATAGTGCATTTTACTCGCCATTTCATGCGCTTTGAGATGCCGCTTAGCCCAATATGCTATCTGATATAGGAGCGACGTAAATTGAACAAATGTGATAGAATTACGCTGAATTCTTATATTAACCAAAATATAAAATGATCTAATCGGGTCTCTGATTGCCCTATCATAGAAGATTAATAGTGCATTTTACTCGCCATTCCACGCGCTTTAAGATGCCGCATAGCCCAGTATGCTATCTGAAATAGGAACGACGTAAATTGAACAAATGTGATAGAATTTTGCTGAATTCTTAAATTAACCATAATATAAAATGATCTAATCGGGTCTCTGATTGCCCTACCCCAGAAGTTTAATAGTGCATTTTACTCGCCACTCCGCGCGCTTTAGGATGCCACCTAGCCCAGTACGCTATCCGAAATAGGAGCGACGTAAATTGAACAAATGTGATAGAATTTTGATGAATTCTTAAATTAACCATAATATAAAATGATCTAATCGGGTCTCTGTTTGCCCTACCCTAGGAGTTTAATAGTGCATTTTACTCGCCATTTCATGCGCTTTGAGATGCCGCTTAGCCCAATACGCTATCTGAAATATGAGCGACACGAATTGAACAAATGTGATAGAATTTCCCTGAATTCTTATATTAACCTTAATGTAAAATGATCTAATCGGGTCTCTGTTCGCCCTATCCTAGAAGTTTAATAGTGCATTTCACTCGTCATTTCATGCGCTTTCAGTTGCCGCTTAGCCCAATACGCTATCTGAAATAGGAGCGACGTAAATTGGACAAATGTGATAGAATTTCCCTGAAATCTTATATTAAACAAAATATAAAATGATCTAATCGCGTCTCTGATTGCCCTATCATAGAAGATTAGTAGTGCATTTTACTCGCCATTCCACGCGCTTTAAGATGCCGCCTAGCCCAGTACGCTATCTGAAATAGGAGCGACGTAACTTGAACGAATGTGATAGAATTACGTTGCATTCTTATATTAACCGTAATATAAAATGATCTAATCGGGTATCTGTTTGCCTTATCCTAGAAGTTTAATAGTACATTATACTCGCCATTTCATGCGCTTCGAGATGCCGCTTAGCTCAATACGCTATCTGAAATACGAGCGACGAAGGTTGAACAAATGTGATAGAATTTCGCTGAATTATTTTATTAACCAGAATGTAAAATGATCTAATCTGGTCTCTGTTCGCCCTACCATAGAAGTCTTATAGTGCATTTCACTCGCCATTTCATGCGCTTTGAGATGCCGCTTAGCCCAATACGCTATCTGAAATAGGAGCGACCTAAATTGAACGAATGTGATAGAATTTTGCTGAATTCTTAAATTAACCATAATATAAAATGATCTAATCGGGTCTCTGCTTGCCCTACCCTAGAAGTTTAATAGTGCATTTTACTCGTCATTTCATGCGCTTTGAGATGCCGCTTAGCCGAATACGCTATCTGGACTAGGAGCGGCGTAAATTGAACAAATGTGATACTATTTCCCTGAAATCTTATATTAAACAAAATATAAAATGATCTAATCGGGTCTCTGATTGCCCTATCATAGAAGTTTAGTAGTGCATTTTACTCGCCATTCCACGCGCTTTAAGTTGCCGCCTAGCCCAGTACGCTATCTGAAATAGGAGCGACGTAAGTTGAACAAATGTGATAGAATTTCGCTGAATTCTTATATTAACCGTAATATAAAATGATCTAATCGGGTCTCTGTTTGCCTTACCCTAGAAGTTTAATAGTGCATTTTACTCGCCATTTCATGCGCTTTGAGATGCCGCTTAGCCCAATATGCTATTTGATATAGGAGCGACGTAAATTGAACAAATGTGATAGAATTACGCTGGATTCTTATATTAACCAAAATATAAAATGATCTAATCGGGTCTCTGATTGCCCTATCATAGAAGATTAATAGTGCATTTTACTGGCCATTCCACGCGCTTTAAGATGCCGCCTAGCCCAGTATGCTATCTGAAATAGGAACGACGTAAATTGAACAAATGTGATAGAATTTTGCTGAATTCTTAAATTAACCATAATATAAAATGATCTAATCGGGTCTCTGATTGCCCTGCCCTAGAAGTTTAATAGTGCATTTTACTCGCCATTTCATGCGCTTTGAGATGCCGCTTAGCCCAATATGCTATCTGATATAGGAGCGACGTAAATTGAACAAATGTGATAGAATTACGCTGAATTCTTATATTAACCAAAATATAAAATGATCTAATCGGGTCTCTGATTGCCCTATCATAGATGTTTAAGAGTGCATTTTACTCGCCATTCCACGCGCTTTGAGATGCCGCCTAGCCCAGTACGCTTTCTGAAATAGGAGCGACGTAAGTTGAACAAATGTGATAGAATAACGCTGAATTCTTATATTAACCGTAATATAAAATGGTCTAATCGGGTCACCGTTTGCCTTATCCTAGAAGTTTAATAGTGCATTTTACTCGCCATTCCACGCGCTTTAAGATACCACGTAGCCCAGTACGCTATCTGAAATAGGAGCGACGTAAATTGAACAAATGTGATAGAATTTTGCTGAATTCATAAATTAACCATAATATAAAATGATGTAATCGGGTCTCTGTTCGCCCTACCCAAGAAGTTTAATAGTGCATTTTACTCGCCATTTCATGCGCTTTGAGATGCCGCTTAGCCCAATATGCTATCTGATATAGGAGCGACGTAAATTGAACAAATGTGATAGAATTACGCTGAATTCTTATATTAACCAAAATATAAAATGATCTAATCGGGTCTCTGATTGCCCTATCATAGAAGATTAATAGTGCATTTTACTCGCCATTCCACGCGCTTTAAGACGCCGCATAGCCCAGTATGCTATCTGAAATAGGAACGACGTAAATTGAACAAATGTGATAGAATTTTGCTGAATTCTTAAATTAACCATAATATAAAATGATCTAATCGGGTCTCTGATTGCCCTACCCCAGAAGTTTAATAGTGCATTTTACTCGCCACTCCGCGCGCTTTAGGATGCCACCTAGCCCAGTACGCTATCCGAAATAGGAGCGACGTAAATTGAACAAATGTGATAGAATTTTGATGAATTCTTAAATTAACCATAATATAAAATGATCTAATCGGGTCTCTGTTTGCCCTACCCTAGGAGTTTAATAGTGCATTTTACTCGCCATTTCATGCGCTTTGAGATGCCGCTTAGCCCAATACGCTATCTGAAATATGAGCGACACGAATTGAACAAATGTGATAGAATTTCCCTGAATTCTTATATTAACCTTAATGTAAAATGATCTAAGCGGGTCTCTGTTCGCCCTATCCTAGAAGTTTAATAGTGCATTTCACTCGTCATTTCATGCGCTTTCAGTTGCCGCTTAGCCCAATACGCTATCTGAAATAGGAGCGACCTAAATTGAACGAATGTGATAGAATTTTGCTGAATTCTTAAATTAACCATAATATAAAATGATCTAATCGGGTCTCTGCTTGCCCTACCCTAGAAGTTTAATAGTGCATTTTACTCGTCATTTCATGCGCTTTGAGATGCCGCTTAGCCGAATACGCTATCTGGAATAGGAGCGACGTATAATTGAACAAATGTGATACTATTTCCCTGAAATCTTATATTAAACCAAAATATAAAATGATCTAATCGGGTCTCTGATTGCCCTATCATAGAAGTTTAGTAGTGCATTTTACTCGCCATTCCACGCGCTTTAAGTTGCCGCCTAGCCCAGTACGCTATCTGAAATAGGAGCGACGTAAGTTGAACAAATGTGATAGAATTTTGCTGAATTCTTAAATTAACCATAATATAAAATGATCTAATCGGGTCTCTGTTTGCCCTACCCTAGAAGTTTAATAGTGCATTTTAGTCGCCATTTCATGCGCTTTGAGATCCGGCTTAGCCCAATACGCTATCTGAAATAGGAGCGACGTAAATTGAACAAATGTGATAGAATTTCCCTGAAATCTTATATTAATCAAAATATAAAATGATCTACTCGGGTCTCTGATTGCCCTATCATAGAAGATTAGTAGTGCATTTTACTCGCCATTCCATGCGCTTTGAGATGCCGCTTAGCCCAATACGCTATTTGGAATGGGAGCGACGTAAATTGAACAAATGTGATAGAATTTTCGTGAATCCTTATATTAACCTTAATGTAAAATGATCCAAACGGGTCTCTGTTCGCCCTACCATAGAAGTCTAATAGTGCATTTCACTCGCCATTTCATGCGCCTTGAGATGCCGCTTAGCCCAATACGCTATCTGAAATAGGAGCGACGTAAGTTGAACAAATGTGATAGAATTACGCTGAATTCTTTTATTAACCATAATGTAAAATGATCTGCTCGGGTCTCTGTTCGCCCTAGGCTAGAAGTTTAATAGTGCATTTTGTTCGCCATTTCATGCGCTTTGAGATGCCGCTTAGCCAAATACGCTATCTGAAATTGGAGCGACGTAAATGGAACAAATGTGATAGAATTTCGCAGAATTCTTAAATTAACCATAATATAAAATGATCTAATAGGGTCTCTGTTTGCCCTACCCTAGGAGTTTAATAGTGCATTTTACTCGCCATTTCATGCGCTTTGAGATGCCGCTTAGCCCAATACGCTATCTGAAATATGAGCGACACGAATTGAACAAATGTGATAGCATTTCCTGAATTCTTATATTAACCTTAATGTAAAATGATCTAATCGGGTCTCTGTTCGCCCTACCCTAGAAGTTTAATAGTGCATTTCACTCGTCATTTTCATGCGCTTTCAGTTGCCGCTTAGCCCAATACGCTATCTGAAATAGGAGCGACGTAAATTGAACAAATGTGATAGAATTTCCCTGAAATCTTATATTAAACAAAATATAAAATGATCTAATCGCGTCTCTGATTGCCCCTATCGTACAAGTTTAATAGTGTACTTTACTCGCCATTCCACGCGCTTTAAGATGCCGGCTAGCCCAGTACGCTATCTGAAATAGGAGCGACGTAATTTGAAGAAATGTGATAGAATTACGCTGAATTCTTATATTAACCGTAATATATAATGATCTAATCGGGTCTCCGTTTGCCCTACCCTAGAAGTTTAATAGTCCATTTTATTCGCCATGTCATGCGCTTTGAGATGCCGGTTAGCCCAATACGCTAACTGAAATAGGAGCGACGTAGATAGAACAAATGTGATAGGATTTCCCTGAAATCTTATATTAAACAAAATATAAAATGATCTAATCGGGTCTCTGACTGCCCTATCATAGAAGTTTAACAGTGCATTTTACTCGCCATTCCACGCGCTTTAAGATGCCGCCTAGCCCTGTACGCTATCTGAAATAGGAGCGACGTAAATTCAACAAATGTGATAGAATCTTGCTGAATTCTTAAATTAACCATAATATAAAATGATCTAATCGGGTCTCTGTTTGCCCTACCCTAGAAGTTTAATAGTGCATTTTACTCGCCATTTCATGCGCTTTGAGATGCCGCTTAGCCCAATACGCTATCTGAAATAGGAGCAACGAAAGTTGAACAAATGTGATAGAATTTCGCTGAATTATTTTATTAACCAGAATGTAAAATGATCTAATCGGGTCTCTGTTCGCCCTAGCCTGGAAGTTTAATAGTGCATTTCACTCGTCATTTCATGCGCTTTGAGATGCCGCTAAGCCCAATAAGCTATCTGTAATAGGAGCGACGTAAATTTTACAAATGTGATAGAATTTTGTTGAATTCTTATATTAACCAAAATATAAAATGATCTAATCGGGTCTCTGATTGCCCTACCCTAGAAGTTTAATAGTGCATTTTGCTCGACATTTCATGCGCTTTGAGATGCCGCTTAGCCCAATACGCTATCTGAATTAGGAGCGACGCAAATTGAACAAATGTGATAGAATTTCGCTCAATTCTTATATTAACCATAATATAAAATGATGTAATCGGGTCTCTGTTCGCCCTACCCAAGAAGTTTAATAGTGCATTTCTCTCGACATTTCATGCGCTTTGAGATGCCGCTTAGCCCAATAGCTATCTGAAATAGGAGCGACGTAAATTGAACAAATGTGATAGAATATCCCTGAAATCTTATATTAACCGTAATATAAAATGATCTAATCGGGTCTCTGTTTGCATTACCCGAGAAGTTTAATAGTGCATTTTACTCGCCATTCCACGCGCTTTAAGATGCCGCCTATCCGAGTACGCTTTCTGAAATAGGAGCGACGTAAGTTGAACAAATGTGATAGAATAACGCTGAATTCTTATATTAACCGTAATATAAAATGGTCTAATCGGGTCTCCGTTTGCCTTATCCTAGAAGTTTAATAGTGCATTTTACTCGCCATTCCACGCGCTTTAAGATACCGCGTAGCCCAGTACGCTATCTGAAATAGGAGCGACGTAAATTGAACAAATGTGATAGAATTTTGCTGAATTCTTAAATTAACCATAATATAAAATGATGTAATCGGGTCTCTGTTCGCCCTACCCAAGAAGTTTAATAGTGCATTTCTCTCGTCATTTCATGCGCTTTGAGATGCCGCATAGCCCAATACGCTATCTGAAATAGGAGCGACGTAAATTGAACAAATGTGATAGAATTTCGCTGAATTCTTATATTAACCGTAATATAAAATGATCTAATCGGGTCTCTGTTTGCCTTACCCTAGAAGTTTAATAGTGCATTTTACTCGCCATTTCATGCGCTTTGAGATGCCGCTTAGCCCAATATGCTATTTGATATAGGAGCGACGTAAATTGAACAAATGTGATAGAATTTCGCTGAATTATTATATTAACCAAAATATAAAATGATCTAATCGGGTCTCTGATTGCCCTACCCTAGAAGTTTAATAGTGCATTTTACTCACCATTCCACGCGCTTTAAGTTGCCGCTTAGCTCAGTACGCTATCTGAAATAGGAGCTACGTAAGCTGAACAAATGTCACAGAATTACGCTGAATTCTTAAATTAACCATAATATAAAATGATCTAATCGGGTCTCTGATTGCCCTACCCTAGAAGTTTAATAGTGCATTTTACTCGCCATTTCTTGCGCTTTGAGATGCCGCTTAGCACAAGTCGGTATCTGAAATAGGAGCGATGTAAATTGAACAAACGTGATAGAATTTCGCTGAATTCTTATATTAACCAAAATATAAAATGATCTAATCGGGTCTCTGATTGCCCTATCATAGAAGATTAAGAGTGCATTTTGCTCGCCATTCCACGCGCTTTAAGATGCCGCCTAGCCCAGTACGCTATCTGAAATAGGAGCTACGTAAGTTGAACGAATGTGACAGAATTACGCTGATTTCTTATATTAACCGTAATATAAAATGATCTAATCGGGTCTCTCTTTGCCTTATCCTAGAAGTTTAATAGTGCATTTTACTCGCCATTTCATGCGCTTTGAGATGCCGCTTAGCCCAATAAGCTATCTGAAATAGGAGCGATGTAACTTGAACAAATGTGATAGAATTTCGCTGAATTCTTAAATTAACCATAATATGAAATGACCTAATCGGGTCTCTGTTTGCCCTACCCTAGAAGTTTAATAGAGCATTTTACTCGTCATTTCATGCGCTTTGAGATGCCGCCTAGCCCAGTACGCTATCTGAAATAGGAGCGACGTAAATTGAACAAATGTGATAGAATTTTGCTGAATTCTTAAATTAACCATAATATAAAATGATGTAGTCGGGTCTCTGTTCGCCCTACCCAAGAAGTTTAATAGTGCATTTTACTCGTCAATTCATGCGCTTTGCGATGCCGCTTAGCCCAATAAGCTATCTGAAATAGGAGCGACGTAAATTGAACAAATGTGATAGAATTTCGCTGAATTCTTATATTAACCAAAATATAAAATGATCTTATCGGGTCTCTGATTGCCCTATCATAGAAGTTTAACAGTGCATTTTACTCGCCATTCCACGCGCTTTAAGTTGCCGCCTAGCCCAGCACGCTATCTGAAATAGGAGCTACGTAAGTTGAACAAATGTCACAGAATTTCGCTGAATTCTTATATTAACCATAATATAAAATGATGTAATCGGGTCTCTGTTCGCCCTACCCAAGAAGTTTAATAGTGCATTTCTCTCGTCAGTTCATGCGCTTTGAGATGCCGCTTAGCCCAATAGCTATCTGAAATAGGAGCGACGTAAATTGAACAAATGTGATAGAATTTCCCTGAAATCTTATATTAACCGTAATATAAAATGATCTAATCGGGTCTCTGTTTGCATTACCCGAGAAGTTTAATAGTGCATTTTACTCGCCATTCCACGCGCTTTAAGATGCCGCCTATCCGAGTACGCTTTCTGAAATAGGAGCGACGTAAGTTGAACAAATGTGATAGAATAACGCTGAATTCTTATATTAACCGTAATATAAAATGGTCTAATCGGGTCTCCGTTTGCCTTATCCTAGAAGTTTAATAGTGCATTTTACTCGCCATTCCACGCGCTTTAAGATACCGCGTAGCCCAGTACGCTATCTGAAATAGGAGCGACGTAAATTGAACAAATGTGATAGAATTTTGCTGAATTCTTATATTAACCGTAATATAAAATGATCTAATCGGGTCTCTGTTTGCCTTACCCTAGAAGTTTAATAGTGCATTTTACTCGCCATTTCATGCGCTTTGAGATGCCGCTTAGCCCAATATGCTATCTGATATAGGAGCGACGTAAATTGAACAAATGTGATAGAATTACGCTGAATTCTTATATTAACCAAAATATAAAATGATCTAATCGGGTCTCTGATTGCCCTATCATAGAAGATTAATAGTGCATTTTACTGGCCATTCCACGCGCTTTAAGATGCCGCCTAGCCCAGTATGCTATCTGAAATAGGAACGACGTAAATTGAACAAATGTGATAGAATTTTGCTGAATTCTTAAATTAACCATAATATAAAATGATCTAATCGGGTCTCTGATTGCCCTACCCTAGAAGTTTAATAGTGCATTTTACTCGTCATTTCATGCGCTTTGAGATGCCGCTTAGCCCAAAACGCTATCTGAAATAGGAGCGACGTAAAATGAACAAATGTGATAGGATTTCGCTGAATTCTTAAATTAACCATAATATAAAATGATCTAATCGGGTCTCTATGTGCCCAACCCTAGAAGCTTAATAGTGCATTTTGCTCGCCATTTCTTGCGCTTTGAGATGCCGCTTAGCCCAATACGCTATCTGAAATAGGAGCGACGTAAATTGAACAAATGTGATAGAATTTCCCTGAAATGTTATAGTAAACAAAATATAAAATGATCTATTCGGAACTCTGATTGCCCTACCCTGGAAGTTTAATAGTGCATTTTACTCGCCCTTCCACGCGCTTTAAGATGCCGCCTAGCCCAAAACGCTATCTGAAATAGGAACGACGTAAATTGAACAAATGTGATAGAATTTTGCTGAATTCTTAAATTAACCATAATATAAAATGATCTAATCGGGTCTCTGATTGCCCTACCCTGGAAGTTTAATAGTGCATTTTACTCGCCCTTCCACGCGCTTTAAGATGCCGCCTAGCCCAGTACACTATCTGAAATAGGAGCGACGCATGTTGAACAAATGTGATAGAAATATGCTGAATCCTTATATTAACCGTAATATAAAATGATCTAATCGGGTCTCTGTTCACCCTACCCTAGAAGTTTAAAAGTGCATTTTACTCGTCAATTCATGCGCTTTGCGATGCCGCTTAGCCCAATAAGCTATCTGAAATAGGAGCGACGTAAATTGAACAAATGTGATAGAATTTCGCTGAATTATTATATTAACCAAAATATAAAATGATCTAATCGGGTCTCTGATTGCCCTACCCTAGAAGTTTAATAGTGCATTTTACTCACCATTCCACGCGCTTTAAGTTGCCGCTTAGCTCAGTACGCTATCTGAAATAGGAGCTACGTAAGCTGAACAAATGTCACAGAATTACGCTGAATTCTTAAATTAACCATAATATAAAATGATCTAATCGGGTCTCTGATTGCCCTACCCTAGAAGTTTAATAGTGCATTTTACTCGCCATTTCTTGCGCTTTGAGATGCCGCTTAGCACAAGTCGGTATCTGAAATAGGAGCGATGTAAATTGAACAAATGTGATAGAATTTCGCTGAATTCTTATATTAACCAAAATATAAAATGATCTAATCGGGTCTCTGATTGCCCTATCATAGAAGTTTAATAGTGCATTTTACTCGTCATTCCACGCGCTTTAAGATGCCGCCTAGCCCAGTACGCTATCTGAAATTGGAGCGACGTAAATTGAACAAATGTGATAGAATTTTGCTGAATTCTTAAATTAACCATAATATAAAATGATGTAATCGGGTCTCTGTTCGCCCTACCCAAGAAGTTTAATAGTGCATTTTACTCGTCAATTCATGCGCTTTGCGATGCCGGTTAGCCCAATAAGCTATCTGAAATAGGAGCGACGTAAATTGAACAAATGTGATAGAATTTCGCTGAATTCTTATATTAACCAAAATATAAAATGATCTTATCGGGTCTCTGATTGCCCTATCATAGAAGTTTAACAGTGCATTTTACTCGCCATTCCACGCGCTTTAAGTTGCCGCCTAGCCCAGCACGCTATCTGAAATAGGAGCTACGTAAGTTGAACAAATGTCACAGAATTTCGCTGAATTCTTAAATTAACCATAATATGAAATGACCTAATCGGGTCTCTGTTTGCCCTACCCTAGAAGTTTAATAGAGCATTTTACTCGTCATTTCATGCGCTTTGAGATGCCGCCTAGCTCAGTACGCTATCTGAAATAGGAGCGACGTAAATTGAACAAATGTGATAGAATTTCGCTGAATTCTTTTATTTACCATAATGTTAAATGATCTAATCGGGTCTCTGTTCGCCCTAGCGTACAAGCTTAATAGTGCATTTTATTCGTCATTTCATGCGCTTTGAGATGCCGCTTAGCCCAATACGCTATCTGAATTAGGAGCGACGCAAATTGAACAAATGTGATAGAATTTCGCTGAATTCTTATATTAACCATAATATAAAATGATGTAATCGGGTCTCTGTTCGCCCTACCCAAGAAGTTTAATAGTGCATTTCTCTCGACATTTCATGCGCTTTGAGATGCCGCTTAGCCCAATAGCTATCTGAAATAGGAGCGACGTAAATTGAACAAATGTGATAGAATATCCCTGAAATCTTATATTAACCGTAATATAAAATGATCTAATCGGGTCTCTGTTTGCATTACCCGAGAAGTTTAATAGTGCATTTTACTCGCCATTCCACGGGCTTTAAGATGCCGCCTATCCGAGTACGCTTTCTGAAATAGGAGCGACGTAAGTTGAACAAATGTGATAGAATAACGCTGAATTCTTATATTAACCGTAATATAAAATGGTCTAATCGGGTCTCCGTTTGCCTTATCCTAGAAGTTTAATAGTGCATTTTACTCGCCATTCCACGCGCTTTAAGATACCGCGTAGCCCAGTACGCTATCTGAAATAGGAGCGACGTAAATTGAACAAATGTGATAGAATTTTGCTGAATTCTTAAATTAACCATAATATAAAATGATGCAATCGGGTCTCTGTTCGCCCTACCCAAGAAGTTTAATAGTGCATTTCTCTCGTCATTTCATGCGCTTCGAGATGCCGCATAGCCCAATACGCTATCTGAAATAGGAGCGACGTAAATTGAACAAATGTGATAGAATTTCGCTGAATTCTTATATTAACCGTAATATAAAATGATCTAATCGGGTCTCTGTTTGCCTTACCCTAGAAGTTTAATAGTGCATTTTACTCGCCATTTCATGCGCTTTGAGATGCCGCTTAGCCCAATATGCTATTTGATATAGGAGCGACGTAAATTGAACAAATGTGATAGAATTACGCTGAATTCTTATATTAACCAAAATATAAAATGATCTAATCGGGTCTCTGATTGCCCTATCATAGAAGATTAATAGTGCATTTTACTGGCCATTCCACGCGCTTTAAGATGCCGCCTAGCCCAGTATGCTATCTGAAATAGGAACGACGTAAATTGAACAAATGTGATAGAATTTTGCTGAATTCTTAAATTAACCATAATATAAAATGATCTAATCGGGTCTCTGATTGCCCTACCCTAGAAGTTTAATAGTGCATTTTACTCGCCATTTCATGCGCTTTGAGATGCCGCTTAGCCCAATATGCTATTTGATATAGGAGCGACGTAAATTGAACAAATGTGATAGAATTACGCTGAATTCTTATATTAACCAAAATATAAAATGATCTAATCGGGTCTCTGATTGCCCTATCATAGAAGATTAATAGTGCATTTTACTGGCCATTCCACGCGCTTTAAGATGCCGCCTAGCCCAGTATGCTATCTGAAATAGGAACGACGTAAATTGAACAAATGTGATAGAATTTTGCTGAATTCTTAAATTAACCATAATATAAAATGATCTAATCGGGTCTCTGATTGCCCTACCCTAGAAGTTTAATAGTGCATTTTACTCGCCATTTCATGCGCTTTGAGATGCCGCTTAGCCCAATATGCTATCTGATATAGGAGCGACGTAAATTGAACAAATGTGATAGAATTACGCTGAATTCTTATATTAACCAAAATATAAAATGATCTAATCGGGTCTCTGATTGCCGTATCATAGATGTTTAAGAGTGCATTTTACTCGCCATTCCACGCGCTTTGAGATGCCGCCTAGCCCAGTACGCTTTCTGAAATAGGAGCGACGTAAGTTGAACAAATGTGATAGAATAACGCTGAATTCTTATATTAACCGTAATATAAAATGGTCTAATCGGGTCACCGTTTGCCTTATCCTAGAAGTTTAATAGTGCATTTTACTCGCCATTCCACGCGCTTTAAGATACCACGTAGCCCAGTACGCTATCTGAAATAGGAGCGACGTAAATTGAACAAATGTGATAGAATTTTGCTGAATTCTTAAATTAACCATAATATAAAATGATGTAATCGGGTCTCTGTTCGCCCTACCCAAGAAGTTTAATAGTGCATTTTACTCGCCATTTCATGCGCTTTGAGATGCCGCTTAGCGCAATATGCTATCTGATATAGGAGCGACGTAAATTGAACAAATGTGATAGAATTACGCTGAATTCTTATATTAACCAAAATATAAAATGATCTAATCGGGTCTCTGATTGCCCTATCATAGAAGATTAATAGTGCATTTTACTCGCCATTCCACGCGCTTTAAGACGCCGCATAGCCCAGTATGCTATCTGAAATAGGAACGACGTAAATTGAACAAATGTGATAGAATTTTGCTGAATTCTTAAATTAACCATAATATAAAATGATCTAATCGGGTCTCTGATTGCCCTACCCCAGAAGTTTAATAGTGCATTTTACTCGTCATTTCATGCGCTTTGAGATGCCGCTTAGCCCAATAAGCTGTCTGAAATAGGAGCGACGTAAATTGAACAAATGTGATAGAAGTTCCCTGAATACTTATATTAACCTTAATGTAAAATGATCTAATCGGGTCTCTGTTCGCCATGCCCTAGAAGTTTAATAGTGCATTTTACTCGCCATTTCATGCGCTTTGAGATGCCGCTTAGCCCAATACGGTATCTGAAATAGGAGCGACGTAAATTGAACAAATGTGATAGAATTTCCCTGAAATGTTATAGTAAACAAAATATAAAATGATCTATTCGGAACTCTGATTGCCCTATCATAGAAGTTTAGTAGTGCATTTTACTCGCCGTTTCACGCGCTTTAAGATGCCGCCTAGCCCAGTACGCTATCTGAAATAGGAGCGACGTTAGTTGAACAAATGTGATAGAATTACGCTGCATTCTTATGTTAACCAAAATATAAAATGATCTATTCGGGTCTCTGTTCGCCCTACCCAAGAAGTTTAATAGTGCATTTCACTCGTCATTTCATGCGCTTTGAGATGCCGCTTAGCCCAATAGCTATCTGAAACAGGAGCCACGTAAGTTGAACAAATGTGATAGAATAACGCTGAATTCTTATATTAACCGTAATATAAAATGGTCTAATCGGGTCTCCGTTTGCCTTATCCTAGAAGTTTAATAGTGCATTTTACTCGCCATTTCATGCGCATTGAGATGCCGCTTAGCCCAATACGCTATTTGAAATAGGAGCGATGTAAATTGAACAAATGTGATAGAATTTCGCTGAATTCTGTAATTAACCATAATATGAAATGACCTAATCGGGTCTCTGTTCGCCCTACCCAAGAAGTTTAATAGTGCATTTCTCTCGTCATTTCATACGCTTTGAGATGCCGCTTAGCCCAATACGCTATCTGAAATAGGAGTGACGTAAATTGAACAAATGTGATAGAATTTCCCTGAAATCTTATATTAAACAATACATAAAATGATCTAAACGGGACTCTGATTGCCCTACCATAGAAGTTTAGTAGTGCATTTTACTCGCCCTTCCACGCGCTTTAAGATGCCGCCTAGCCCAGTACACTATCTGAAATAGGAGCGACGCATGTTGAACAAATGTGATAGAATTACGCTGAATTCTTATATTAACCGTAATATAAAATGATCTATTCGGGTCTCTGTTCGCCCTGCCCTATAAGTTTAATAGTGCATTTCACTCGCCATTCCATGCGCTTTGAGATGCCGCTTAGCCCAATACGCTATCTGAAATAGGAGCGACGTAAATTGAACAAATGTGATAGAATTTCGCTGGATTCTTATATTAACCAAAATAGAAAATGATCTAATCGGGTCTCTGATTGCCCTATCATAGAAGTTTAATAGTGCATTTTACTCGCCATTCCACGCGCTTTAAGTTGCCGCCTTGCCCAGTACGCTATCTGAAATAGGAGCTACGTAAGTTGAACAAATGTCACAGAATTACGCTGAATTCTTATGTTAACCGTAATATAAAATGATCTAATCGGGTCTCTGTTTGCCTTATCCTAGAAGTTTAATAGTGCATTTTACTCGCCATTCCGCGCGCTTTAAGTTGCCGCCTAGCCCAGTATGCTATCTGAAATAGGAACGACGTAAATTGAACACATGTGATAGAATTTTGCTGAATCCTTAAATTAACCATAATATAAAATGATCTGATCGGGTCTCTGTTTGCCCTACCCTAGGAGTTTAATAGTGCATTTTACTCGCCATTTCATGCGCTTTGAGATGCCGCTCAGCCCATTACGCTATCTGAAATATGAGCGACACGAATTGAACAAATGTGATAGAATTTCCCTGAATTCTTATATTAACCTTAATGTAAAATGATCTAATCGGGTCTCTGTTCGCCCTATCCTAGAAGTTTAATAGTGCATTTCACTCGTCATTTCATGCGCTTTCAGTTGCCGCTTAGCCCAATACGCTATCTGAAATAGGAGCGACGTAAATTGGACAAATGTGATAGAATTTCCCTGAAATCTTATATTAAACAAAATATAAAATGATCTAATCGCGTCTCTGATTGCTCTATCATAGAAGTTTAGTAGTGCATTTTACTCGCCATTCCACGCGCTTTAAGATGCTGCCTAGCCCAGTACGCTATCTGAAATAGGAGCGACGTAAGTTGAACGAATGTGATAGAATTACGTTGCATTCTTATATTAACCGTAATATAAAATGATCTAATCGGGTATCTGTTTGCCTTATCCTAGAAGTTTAATAGTACATTATACTCGCCATTTCATGCGCTTCGAGATGCCGCTTAGCTCAATACGCTATCTGAAATACGAGCGACGAAGGTTGAACAAATGTGATAGAATTTCGCTGAATTATTTTATTAACCAGAATGTAAAATGATCTAATCTGGTCTCTGTTCGCCCTACCATAGAAGTCTTATAGTGCATTTCACTCGCCATTTCATGCGCTTTGAGATGCCGCTTAGCCCAATACGCTATCTGAAATAGGAGCGACCTAAATTGAACGAATGTGATAGAATTTTGCTGAATTCTTAAATTAACCATAATATAAAATGATCTAATCGGGTCTCTGCTTGCCCTACCCTAGAAGTTTAATAGTGCATTTTACTCGTCATTTCATGCGCTTTGAGATGCCGCTTAGCCGAATACGCTATCTGGAATAGGAGCGGCGTAAATTGAACAAATGTGATACTATTTCCCTGAAATCTTATATTAAACAAAATATAAAATGATCTAATCGGGTCTCTGATTGCCCTATCATAGAAGTTTAGTAGTGCATTTTACTCGCCATTCCACGCGCTTTAAGTTGCCGCCTAGCCCAGTACGCTATCTGAAATAGGAGCGACGTAAGTTGAACAAATGTGATAGAATTTTGCTGAATTCTTAAATTAACCATAATATAAAATGATCTAATCGGGTCTCTGTTTGCCCTACCCTAGAAGTTTAATAGTGCATTTTAGTCGCCATTTCATGCGCTTTGAGATGCCGCTTAGCCCAATAAGCTGTCTGAAATAGGAGCGACGTAAATTGAACAAATGTGATAGAAGTTCCCTGAATACTTATATTAACCTTAATGTAAAATGATCTAATCGGGTCTCTGTTCGCCATGCCCTAGAAGTTTAATAGTGCATTTTACTCGCCATTTCATGCGCTTTGAGATGCCGCTTAGCCCAATACGGTATCTGAAATAGGAGCGACGTAAATTGAACAAATGTGATAGAATTTCCCTGAAATGTTATAGTAAACAAAATATAAAATGATCTATTCGGAACTCTGATTGCCCTATCATAGAAGTTTAGTAGTGCATTTTACTCGCCGTTTCACGCGCTTTAAGATGCCGCCTAGCCCAGTACGCTATCTGAAATAGGAGCGACGTTAGTTGAACAAATGTGATAGAATTACGCTGCATTCTTATGTTAACCAAAATATAAAATGATCTATTCGGGTCTCTGTTCGCCCTACCCAAGAAGTTTAATAGTGCATTTCACTCGTCATTTCATGCGCTTTGAGATGCCGCTTAGCCCAATAGCTATCTGAAACAGGAGCCACGTAAGTTGAACAAATGTGATAGAATAACGCTGAATTCTTATATTAACCGTAATATAAAATGGTCTAATCGGGTCTCCGTTTGCCTTATCCTAGAAGTTTAATAGTGCATTTTACTCGCCATTTCATGCGCATTGAGATGCCGCTTAGCCCAATACGCTATTTGAAATAGGAGCGATGTAAATTGAACAAATGTGATAGAATTTCGCTGAATTCTGTAATTAACCATAATATGAAATGACCTAATCGGGTCTCTGTTCGCCCTACCCAAGAAGTTTAATAGTGCATTTCTCTCGTCATTTCATACGCTTTGAGATGCCGCTTAGCCCAATACGCTATCTGAAATAGGAGTGACGTAAATTGAACAAATGTGATAGAATTTCCCTGAAATCTTATATTAAACAATACATAAAATGATCTAAACGGGACTCTGATTGCCCTACCATAGAAGTTTAGTAGTGCATTTTACTCGCCCTTCCACGCGCTTTAAGATGCCGCCTAGCCCAGTACACTATCTGAAATAGGAGCGACGCATGTTGAACAAATGTGATAGAATTACGCTGAATTCTTATATTAACCGTAATATAAAATGATCTATTCGGGTCTCTGTTCGCCCTGCCCTATAAGTTTAATAGTGCATTTCACTCGCCATTCCATGCGCTTTGAGATGCCGCTTAGCCCAATACGCTATCTGAAATAGGAGCGACGTAAATTGAACAAATGTGATAGAATTTCGCTGGATTCTTATATTAACCAAAATAGAAAATGATCTAATCGGGTCTCTGATTGCCCTATCATAGAAGTTTAATAGTGCATTTTACTCGCCATTCCACGCGCTTTAAGTTGCCGCCTTGCCCAGTACGCTATCTGAAATAGGAGCTACGTAAGTTGAACAAATGTCACAGAATTACGCTGAATTCTTATGTTAACCGTAATATAAAATGATCTAATCGGGTCTCTGTTTGCCTTATCCTAGAAGTTTAATAGTGCATTTTACTCGCCATTCCGCGCGCTTTAAGTTGCCGCCTAGCCCAGTATGCTATCTGACATAGGAACGACGTAAATTGAACACATGTGATAGAATTTTGCTGAATCCTTAAATTAACCATAATATAAAATGATCTGATCGGGTCTCTGTTTGCCCTACCCTAGGAGTTTAATAGTGCATTTTACTCGCCATTTCATGCGCTTTGAGATGCCGCTCAGCCCATTACGCTATCTGAAATATGAGCGACACGAATTGAACAAATGTGATAGAATTTCCCTGAATTCTTATATTAACCTTAATGTAAAATGATCTAATCGGGTCTCTGTTCGCCCTATCCTAGAAGTTTAATAGTGCATTTCACTCGTCATTTCATGCGCTTTCAGTTGCCGCTTAGCCCAATACGCTATCTGAAATAGGAGCGACGTAAATTGGACAAATGTGATAGAATTTCCCTGAAATCTTATATTAAACAAAATATAAAATGATCTAATCGCGTCTCTGATTGCTCTATCATAGAAGATTAGTAGTGCATTTTACTCGCCATTCCACGCGCTTTAAGATGCCGCCTAGCCCAGTACGCTATCTGAAATAGGAGCGACGTAACTTGAACGAATGTGATAGAATTACGTTGCATTCTTATATTAACCGTAATATAAAATGATCTAATCGGGTATCTGTTTGCCTTATCCTAGAAGTTTAATAGTACATTATACTCGCCATTTCATGCGCTTCGAGATGCCGCTTAGCTCAATACGCTATCTGAAATACGAGCGACGAAGGTTGAACAAATGTGATAGAATTTCGCTGAATTATTTTATTAACCAGAATGTAAAATGATCTAATCTGGTCTCTGTTCGCCCTACCATAGAAGTCTTATAGTGCATTTCACTCGCCATTTCATGCGCTTTGAGATGCCGCTTAGCCCAATACGCTATCTGAAATAGGAGCGACCTAAATTGAACGAATGTGATAGAATTTTGCTGAATTCTTAAATTAACCATAATATAAAATGATCTAATCGGGTCTCTGCTTGCCCTACCCTAGAAGTTTAATAGTGCATTTTACTCGTCATTTCATGCGCTTTGAGATGCCGCTTAGCCGAATACGCTATCTGGAATAGGAGCGGCGTAAATTGAACAAATGTGATACTATTTCCCTGAAATCTTATATTAAACAAAATATAAAATGATCTAATCGGGTCTCTGATTGCCCTATCATAGAAGTTTAGTAGTGCATTTTACTCGCCATTCCACGCGCTTTAAGTTGCCGCCTAGCCCAGTACGCTATCTGAAATAGGAGCGACGTAAGTTGAACAAATGTGATAGAATTTTGCTGAATTCTTAAATTAACCATAATATAAAATGATCTAATCGGGTCTCTGTTTGCCCTACCCTAGAAGTTTAATAGTGCATTTTAGTCGCCATTTCATGCGCTTTGAGATCCGGCTTAGCCCAATACGCTATCTGAAATAGGAGCGACGTAAATTGAACAAATGTGATAGAATTTCCCTGAAATCTTATATTAATCAAAATATAAAATGATCTACTCGGGTCTCTGATTGCCCTATCATAGAAGATTAGTAGTGCATTTTACTCGCCATTCCATGCGCTTTGAGATGCCGCTTAGCCCAATACGCTATTTGGAATGGGAGCGACGTAAATTGAACAAATGTGATAGAATTTTCGTGAATCCTTATATTAACCTTAATGTAAAATGATCCAAACGGGTCTCTGTTCGCCCTACCATAGAAGTCTAATAGTGCATTTTACTCGCCATTTCATGCGCTTTGAGATGCCGCTTAGCCCAATACGCTATCTGAAATAGGAGCAACGAAAGTTGAACAAATGTGATAGAATTTCGCTGAATTATTTTATTAACCAGAATGTAAAATGATCTAATCGGGTCTCTGTTCGCCCTAGCCTGGAAGTTTAATAGTGCATTTCACTCGTCATTTCATGCGCTTTGAGATGCCGCTAAGCCCAATAAGCTATCTGTAATAGGAGCGACGTAAATTTTACAAATGTGATAGAATTTTGTTGAATTCTTATATTAACCATAATATAAAATGATGTAATCGGGTCTCTGTTCGCCCTACCCAAGAAGTTTAATAGTGCATTTCTCTCGACATTTCATGCGCTTTGAGATGCCGCTTAGCCCAATAGCTATCTGAAATAGGAGCGACGTAAATTGAACAAATGTGATAGAATATCCCTGAAATCTTATATTAACCGTAATATAAAATGATCTAATCGGGTCTCTGTTTGCATTACCCGAGAAGTTTAATAGTGCATTTTACTCGCCATTCCACGCGCTTTAAGATGCCGCCTATCCGAGTACGCTTTCTGAAATAGGAGCGACGTAAGTTGAACAAATGTGATAGAATAACGCTGAATTCTTATATTAACCGTAATATAAAATGGTCTAATCGGGTCTCCGTTTGCCTTATCCTAGAAGTTTAATAGTGCATTTTACTCGCCATTCCACGCGCTTTAAGATACCGCGTAGCCCAGTACGCTATCTGAAATAGGAGCGACGTAAATTGAACAAATGTGATAGAATTTTGCTGAATTCTTAAATTAACCATAATATAAAATGATGTAATCGGGTCTCTGTTCGCCCTACCCAAGAAGTTTAATAGCGCATTTCTCTCGTCATTTCATGCGCTTTGAGATGCCGCATAGCCCAATACGCTATCTGAAATAGGAGCGACGTAAATTGAACAAATGTGATAGAATTTCGCTGAATTCTTATATTAACCGTAATATAAAATGATCTAATCGGGTCTCTGTTTGCCTTACCCTAGAAGTTTAATAGTGCATTTTACTCGCCATTTCATGCGCTTTGAGATGCCGCTTAGCCCAATATGCTATTTGATATAGGAGCGACGTAAATTGAACAAATGTGATAGAATTACGCTGAATTCTTATATTAACCAAAATATAAAATGATCTAATCGGGTCTCTGATTGCCCTATCATAGAAGATTAATAGTGCATTTTACTGGCCATTCCACGCGCTTTAAGATGCCGCCTAGCCCAGTATGCTATCTGAAATAGGAACGACGTAAATTGAACAAATGTGATAGAATTTTGCTGAATTCTTAAATTAACCATAATATAAAATGATCTAATCGGGTCTCTGATTGCCCTGCCCTAGAAGTTTAATAGTGCATTTTACTCGCCATTTCATGCGCTTTGAGATGCCGCTTAGCCCAATATGCTATCTGATATAGGAGCGACGTAAATTGAACAAATGTGATAGAATTACGCTGAATTCTTATATTAACCAAAATATAAAATGATCTAATCGGGTCTCTGATTGCCCTATCATAGATGTTTAAGAGTGCATTTTACTCGCCATTCCACGCGCTTTGAGATGCCGCCTAGCCCAGTACGCTTTCTGAAATAGGAGCGACGTAAGTTGAACAAATGTGATAGAATAACGCTGAATTCTTATATTAACCGTAATATAAAATGGTCTAATCGGGTCACCGTTTGCCTTATCCTAGAAGTTTAATAGTGCATTTTACTCGCCATTCCACGCGCTTTAAGATACCACGTAGCCCAGTACGCTATCTGAAATAGGAGCGACGTAAATTGAACAAATGTGATAGAATTTTGCTGAATTCTTAAATTAACCATAATATAAAATGATGTAATCGGGTCTCTGTTCGCCCTACCCAAGAAGTTTAATAGTGCATTTTACTCGCCATTTCATGCGCTTTGAGATGCCGCTTAGCCCAATATGCTATCTGAAATAGGAGCGACGTAAATTGAACAAATGTGATAGAATTACGCTGAATTCTTATATTAACCAAAATATAAAATGATCTAATCGGGTCTCTGATTGCCCTATCATAGAAGATTAATAGTGCATTTTACTCGCCATTCCACGCGCTTTAAGACGCCGCATAGCCCAGTATGCTATCTGAAATAGGAACGACGTAAATTGAACAAATGTGATAGAATTTTGCTGAATTCTTAAATTAACCATAATATAAAATGATCTAATCGGGTCTCTGATTGCCCTACCCCAGAAGTTTAATAGTGCATTTTACTCGCCACTCCGCGCGCTTTAGGATGCCACCTAGCCCAGTACGCTATCCGAAATAGGAGCGACGTAAATTGAACAAATGTGATAGAATTTTGATGAATTCTTAAATTAACCATAATATAAAATGATCTAATCGGGTCTCTGTTTGCCCTACCCTAGGAGTTTAATAGTGCATTTTACTCGCCATTTCATGCGCTTTGAGATGCCGCTTAGCCCAATACGCTATCTGAAATATGAGCGACACGAATTGAACAAATGTGATAGAATTTCCCTGAATTCTTATATTAACCTTAATGTAAAATGATCTAATCGGGTCTCTGTTCGCCCTATCCTAGAAGTTTAATAGTGCATTTCACTCGTCATTTCATGCGCTTTCAGTTGCCGCTTAGCCCAATACGCTATCTGAAATAGGAGCGACGTAAATTGGACAAATGTGATAGAATTTCCCTGAAATCTTATATTAAACAAAATATAAAATGATCTAATCGCGTCTCTGATTGCCCTATCATAGAAGATTAGTAGTGCATTTTACTCGCCATTCCACGCGCTTTAAGATGCCGCCTAGCCCAGTACGCTATCTGAAATAGGAGCGACGTAACTTGAACGAATGTGATAGAATTACGTTGCATTCTTATATTAACCGTAATATAAAATGATCTAATCGGGTATCTGTTTGCCTTATCCTAGAAGTTTAATAGTACATTATACTCGCCATTTCATGCGCTTCGAGATGCCGCTTAGCTCAATACGCTATCTGAAATACGAGCGACGAAGGTTGAACAAATGTGATAGAATTTCGCTGAATTATTTTATTAACCAGAATGTAAAATGATCTAATCTGGTCTCTGTTCGCCCTACCATAGAAGTCTTATAGTGCATTTCACTCGCCATTTCATGCGCTTTGAGATGCCGCTTAGCCCAATACGCTATCTGAAATAGGAGCGACCTAAATTGAACGAATGTGATAGAATTTTGCTGAATTCTTAAATTAACCATAATATAAAATGATCTAATCGGGTCTCTGCTTGCCCTACCCTAGAAGTTTAATAGTGCATTTTACTCGTCATTTCATGCGCTTTGAGATGCCGCTTAGCCGAATACGCTATCTGGACTAGGAGCGGCGTAAATTGAACAAATGTGATACTATTTCCCTGAAATCTTATATTAAACAAAATATAAAATGATCTAATCGGGTCTCTGATTGCCCTATCATAGAAGTTTAGTAGTGCATTTTACTGGCCATTCCACGCGCTTTAAGATGCCGCCTAGCCCAGTATGCTATCTGAAATAGGAACGACGTAAATTGAACAAATGTGATAGAATTTTGCTGAATTCTTAAATTAACCATAATATAAAATGATCTAATCGGGTCTCTGATTGCCCTGCCCTAGAAGTTTAATAGTGCATTTTACTCGCCATTTCATGCGCTTTGAGATGCCGCTTAGCCCAATATGCTATCTGATATAGGAGCGACGTAAATTGAACAAATGTGATAGAATTACGCTGAATTCTTATATTAACCAAAATATAAAATGATCTAATCGGGTCTCTGATTGCCCTATCATAGATGTTTAAGAGTGCATTTTACTCGCCATTCCACGCGCTTTGAGATGCCGCCTAGCCCAGTACGCTTTCTGAAATAGGAGCGACGTAAGTTGAACAAATGTGATAGAATAACGCTGAATTCTTATATTAACCGTAATATAAAATGGTCTAATCGGGTCACCGTTTGCCTTATCCTAGAAGTTTAATAGTGCATTTTACTCGCCATTCCACGCGCTTTAAGATACCACGTAGCCCAGTACGCTATCTGAAATAGGAGCGACGTAAATTGAACAAATGTGATAGAATTTTGCTGAATTCATAAATTAACCATAATATAAAATGATGTAATCGGGTCTCTGTTCGCCCTACCCAAGAAGTTTAATAGTGCATTTTACTCGCCATTTCATGCGCTTTGAGATGCCGCTTAGCCCAATATGCTATCTGAAATAGGAGCGACGTAAATTGAACAAATGTGATAGAATTACGCTGAATTCTTATATTAACCAAAATATAAAATGATCTAATCGGGTCTCTGATTGCCCTATCATAGAAGATTAATAGTGCATTTTACTCGCCATTCCACGCGCTTTAAGACGCCGCATAGCCCAGTATGCTATCTGAAATAGGAACGACGTAAATTGAACAAATGTGATAGAATTTTGCTGAATTCTTAAATTAACCATAATATAAAATGATCTAATCGGGTCTCTGATTGCCCTACCCCAGAAGTTTAATAGTGCATTTTACTCGCCACTCCGCGCGCTTTAGGATGCCACCTAGCCCAGTACGCTATCCGAAATAGGAGCGACGTAAATTGAACAAATGTGATAGAATTTTGATGAATTCTTAAATTAACCATAATATAAAATGATCTAATCGGGTCTCTGTTTGCCCTACCCTAGGAGTTTAATAGTGCATTTTACTCGCCATTTCATGCGCTTTGAGATGCCGCTTAGCCCAATACGCTATCTGAAATATGAGCGACACGAATTGAACAAATGTGATAGAATTTCCCTGAATTCTTATATTAACCTTAATGTAAAATGATCTAATCGGGTCTCTGTTCGCCCTATCCTAGAAGTTTAATAGTGCATTTCACTCGTCATTTCATGCGCTTTCAGTTGCCGCTTAGCCCAATACGCTATCTGAAATAGGAGCGACCTAAATTGAACGAATGTGATAGAATTTTGCTGAATTCTTAAATTAACCATAATATAAAATGATCTAATCGGGTCTCTGCTTGCCCTACCCTAGAAGTTTAATAGTGCATTTTACTCGTCATTTCATGCGCTTTGAGATGCCGCTTAGCCGAATACGCTATCTGGAATAGGAGCGGCGTAAATTGAACAAATGTGATACTATTTCCCTGAAATCTTATATTAAACAAAATATAAAATGATCTAATCGGGTCTCTGATTGCCCTATCATAGAAGTTTAGTAGTGCATTTTACTCGCCATTCCACGCGCTTTAAGTTGCCGCCTAGCCCAGTACGCTATCTGAAATAGGAGCGACGTAAGTTGAACAAATGTGATAGAATTTTGCTGAATTCTTAAATTAACCATAATATAAAATGATCTAATCGGGTCTCTGTTTGCCCTACCCTAGAAGTTTAATAGTGCATTTTAGTCGCCATTTCATGCGCTTTGAGATCCGGCTTAGCCCAATACGCTATCTGAAATAGGAGCGACGTAAATTGAACAAATGTGATAGAATTTCCCTGAAATCTTATATTAATCAAAATATAAAATGATCTAATCGGGTCTCTGATTGCCCTATCATAGAAGATTAGTAGTGCATTTTACTCGCCATTCCATGCGCTTTGAGATGCCGCTTAGCCCAATACGCTATTTGGAATGGGAGCGACGTAAATTGAACAAATGTGATAGAATTTTCGTGAATCCTTATATTAACCTTAATGTAAAATGATCCAAACGGGTCTCTGTTCGCCCTACCATAGAAGTCTAATAGTGCATTTCACTCGCCATTTCATGCGCCTTGAGATGCCGCTTAGCCCAATACGCTATCTGAAATAGGAGCGACGTAAATGGAACAAATGTGATAGAATTTCGCAGAATTCTTAAATTAACCATAATATAAAATGATCTAATAGGGTCTCTGTTTGCCCTACCCTAGGAGTTTAATAGTGCATTTTACTCGCCATTTCATGCGCTTTGAGATGCCGCTTAGCCCAATACGCTATCTGAAATATGAGCGACACGAATTGAACAAATGTGATAGCATTTCCCTGAATTCTTATATTAACCTTAATGTAAAATGATCTAATCGGGTCTCTGTTCGCCCTACCCTAGAAGTTTAATAGTGCATTTCACTCGTCATTTCATGCGCTTTCAGTTGCCGCTTAGCCCAATACGCTATCTGAAATAGGAGCGACGTAAATTGAACAAATGTGATAGAATTTCCCTGAAATCTTATATTAAACAAAATATAAAATGATCTAATCGCGTCTCTGATTGCCCTATCGTACAAGTTTAATAGTGTACTTTACTCGCCATTCCACGCGCTTTAAGATGCCGGCTAGCCCAGTACGCTATCTGAAATAGGAGCGACGTAATTTGAAGAAATGTGATAGAATTACGCTGAATTCTTATATTAACCGTAATATATAATGATCTAATCGGGTCTCCGTTTGCCCTACCCTAGAAGTTTAATAGTCCATTTTATTCGCCATGTCATGCGCTTTGAGATGCCGGTTAGCCCAATACGCTAACTGAAATAGGAGCGACGTAGATAGAACAAATGTGATAGGATTTCCCTGAAATCTTATATTAAACAAAATATAAAATGATCTAATCGGGTCTCTGACTGCCCTATCATAGAAGTTTAACAGTGCATTTTACTCGCCATTCCACGCGCTTTAAGATGCCGCCTAGCCCTGTACGCTATCTGAAATAGGAGCGACGTAAATTCAACAAATGTGATAGAATCTTGCTGAATTCTTAAATTAACCATAATATAAAATGATCTAATCGGGTCTCTGTTTGCCCTACCCTAGAAGTTTAATAGTGCATTTTACTCGCCATTTCATGCGCTTTGAGATGCCGCTTAGCCCAATACGCTATCTGAAATAGGAGCAACGAAAGTTGAACAAATGTGATAGAATTTCGCTGAATTATTTTATTAACCAGAATGTAAAATGATCTAATCGGGTCTCTGTTCGCCCTAGCCTGGAAGTTTAATAGTGCATTTCACTCGTCATTTCATGCGCTTTGAGATGCCGCTAAGCCCAATAAGCTATCTGTAATAGGAGCGACGTAAATTTTACAAATGTGATAGAATTTTGTTGAATTCTTATATTAACCAAAATATAAAATGATCTAATCGGGTCTCTGATTGCCCTACCCTAGAAGTTTAATAGTGCATTTTGCTCGACATTTCATGCGCTTTGAGATGCCGCTTAGCCCAATACGCTATCTGAATTAGGAGCGACGCAAATTGAACAAATGTGATAGAATTTCGCTCAATTCTTATATTAACCATAATATAAAATGATGTAATCGGGTCTCTGTTCGCCCTACCCAAGAAGTTTAATAGTGCATTTCTCTCGACATTTCATGCGCTTTGAGATGCCGCTTAGCCCAATAGCTATCTGAAATAGGAGCGACGTAAATTGAACAAATGTGATAGAATATCCCTGAAATCTTATATTAACCGTAATATAAAATGATCTAATCGGGTCTCTGTTTGCATTACCCGAGAAGTTTAATAGTGCATTTTACTCGCCATTCCACGCGCTTTAAGATGCCGCCTATCCGAGTACGCTTTCTGAAATAGGAGCGACGTAAGTTGAACAAATGTGATAGAATAACGCTGAATTCTTATATTAACCGTAATATAAAATGGTCTAATCGGGTCTCCGTTTGCCTTATCCTAGAAGTTTAATAGTGCATTTTACTCGCCATTCCACGCGCTTTAAGATACCGCGTAGCCCAGTACGCTATCTGAAATAGGAGCGACGTAAATTGAACAAATGTGATAGAATTTTGCTGAATTCTTAAATTAACCATAATATAAAATGATGTAATCGGGTCTCTGTTCGCCCTACCCAAGAAGTTTAATAGTGCATTTCTCTCGTCATTTCATGCGCTTTGAGATGCCGCATAGCCCAATACGCTATCTGAAATAGGAGCGACGTAAATTGAACAAATGTGATAGAATTTCGCTGAATTCTTATATTAACCGTAATATAAAATGATCTAATCGGGTCTCTGTTTGCCTTACCCTAGAAGTTTAATAGTGCATTTTACTCGCCATTTCATGCGCTTTGAGATGCCGCTTAGCCCAATATGCTATTTGATATAGGAGCGACGTAAATTGAACAAATGTGATAGAATTACGCTGAATTCTTATATTAACCAAAATATAAAATGATCTAATCGGGTCTCTGATTGCCCTATCATAGAAGATTAATAGTGCATTTTACTGGCCATTCCACGCGCTTTAAGATGCCGCCTAGCCCAGTATGCTATCTGAAATAGGAACGACGTAAATTGAACAAATGTGATAGAATTACGCTGAATTCTTATATTAACCAAAATATAAAATGATCTAATCGGGTCTCTGATTGCCCTATCATAGATGTTTAACAGTGCATTTTACTCGCCATTCCACGCGCTTTGAGATGCCGCCTAGCCCAGTACGCTTTCTGAAATAGGAGCGACGTAAGTTGAACAAATGTGATAGAATAACGCTGAATTCTTATATTAACCGTAATATAAAATGGTCTAATCGGGTCACCGTTTGCCTTATCCTAGAAGTTTAATAGTGCATTTTACTCGCCATTCCACGCGCTTTAAGATACCACGTAGCCCAGTACGCTATCTGAAATAGGAGCGACGTAAATTGAACAAATGTGATAGAATTTCGCTGAATTCTTATATTAACCGTAATATAAAATGATCTAATCGGGTCTCTGTTTGCCTTACCCTAGAAGTTTAATAGTGCATTTTACTCGCCATTTCATGCGCTTTGAGATGCCGCTTAGCCCAATATGCTATTTGATATAGGAGCGACGTAAATTGAACAAATGTGATAGAATTACGCTGAATTCTTATATTAACCAAAATATAAAATGATCTAATCGGGTCTCTGATTGCCCTATCATAGAAGATTAATAGTGCATTTTACTGGCCATTCCACGCGCTTTAAGATGCCGCCTAGCCCAGTATGCTATCTGAAATAGGAACGACGTAAATTGAACAAATGTGATAGAATTTTGCTGAATTCTTAAATTAACCATAATATAAAATGATCTAATCGGGTCTCTGATTGCCCTACCCTAGAAGTTTAATAGTGCATTTTACTCGCCATTTCATGCGCTTTGAGATGCCGCTTAGCCCAATATGCTATCTGATATAGGAGCGACGTAAATTGAACAAATGTGATAGAATTACGCTGAATTCTTATATTAACCAAAATATAAAATGATCTAATCGGGTCTCTGATTGCCCTATCATAGAAGATTAATAGTGCATTTTACTCGCCATTCCACGCGCTTTAAGACGCCGCATAGCCCAGTATGCTATCTGAAATAGGAACGACGTAAATTGAACAAATGTGATAGAATTTTGCTGAATTCTTAAATTAACCATAATATAAAATGATCTAATCGGGTCTCTGTTTGCCCTACCCTAGAAGTTTAATAGTGCATTTTACGCGCCATTTCATGCGCTTTGAGATGCCGCTTAACCGAATACGCTATCTGAAATAGGAGCAACGAAAGTTGAACAAATGTGATAGAATTTCGCTGAATTATTTTATTAACCAGAATGTAAACTGATCTAATCGGGTCTCTGTTCGCCCTAGCCTAGAAGTTTAATAGTGCATTTTATTCGCCATTTCATGCGCTTTGTGATGCCGCGTAGCCCAATACGCTATCTGAAATAGGAGCGACGTAAATTGAACAAATGTGATAGAATTTCTCTGAATTCGTATATTAACCATAATGTAAAATGATCTAATCGGGTCTCTGTTCGCCCTACCCTAGAAGTTTAATAGTGCATTTCACTCGCCATTTCATGCGCTTTCAGTTGCAGCTCAGCCCAATACGCTATCTGAAATAGGAGCGACGTAAATTGAACAAATGTGATAGAATTTCCCTGAAATCTTATATTAAACAAAATATAAAATGATCTAATCGGGTCTCTGATTGCCCTATCATAGAAGATTAGTAGTGCATTTTACTCGCCATTCCACGCGCTTTAAGATGCCGCCTAGCCCAATACGCTATCTGAAATAGGAGCGACGTAAGTTGAACAAATGTGATAGAATTACGCTGAATTCTTTTATTAACCATAATGTAAAATGATCTGCTCGGGTCTCTGTTCGCCCTAGCCTAGAAGTCTTATAGTGCATTTCACTCGCCATTTCATGCGCTTTGAGATGCCGCTTAGCCCAATACGCTATCTGAAATAGGAGCGACCTAAATTGAACGAATGTGATAGAATTTCGCTCAATTCTTAAATTAACCATAATATAAAATGATCTAATCGGGTCTCTGTTTGCCCTACCCTAGGAGTTTAATAGTGCATTTTGCTCGCCATTTCATGCGCTTTGAGATGCCGCTTAGCCCAATACGCTATCTGAAATATCAGCGACACGAATTGAACAAATGTGATAGAATTTCCCTGAAATCTTGTATTAAACAAAATATAAAATGATCTAATCGCGTCTCTGATTGCCCTATCATACAACTTTAATAGTGCATTTTACTCGCCACTCCGCGCGCTTTAGGATGCCACCTAGCCCAGTACGCTATCCAAATAGGAGCGACGTAAATTGAACAAATGTGATAGAATTTTGCTGAATTCTTAAATTAACCATAATATAAAATGATCTAATCGGGTCTCTGTTTGCCCTACCCTAGGAGTTCAATAGTGCATTTTACTCGCCATTTCATGCGCTTTGAGATGCCGCTTAGCCCAGTACGCTATCTGAAATATGAGCGACACGAATTGAACAAATGTGATAGAATTTCCCTGAATTCTTATATTAACCTTAATGTAAAATGATCTAATCGGGTCTCTGTTCGCCCTATCCTAGAAGTTTAATAGTGCATTTCACTCGTCATTTCATGCGCTTTCAGTTGCCGCTTAGCCCAATACGCTATCTGAAATAGGAGCGACGTAAATTGGACAAATGTGATAGAATTTCCCTGAAATCTTATATTAAACAAAATATAAAATGATCTAATCGCGTCTCTGATTGCCCTATCATAGAAGATTAGTAGTGCATTTTACTCGCCATTCCACGCGCTTTAAGATGCCGCCTAGCCCAGTACGCTATCTGAAATAGGAGCGACGTAACTTGAACGAATGTGATAGAATTACGTTGCATTCTTATATTAACCGTAATATAAAATGATCTAATCGGGTATCTGTTTGCCTTATCCTAGAAGTTTAATAGTGCATTTTAGTCGCCATTTCATGCGCTTTGAGATCCGGCTTAGCCCAATACGCTATCTGAAATAGGAGCGACGTAAGTTGAACAAATGTGATAGAATTTTGCTGAATTCTTAAATTAACCATAATATAAAATGATCTAATCGGGTCTCTGTTTGCCCTACCCTAGAAGTTTAATAGTGCATTTTAGTCGCCATTTCATGCGCTTTGAGATCCGGCTTAGCCCAATACGCTATCTGAAATAGGAGCGACGTAAATTGAACAAATGTGAAAGAATTTCCCTGAAATCTTATATTAATCAAAATATAAAATGATCTACTCGGGTCTCTGATTGCCCTATCATAGAAGATTAGTAGTGCATTTTACTCGCCATTTCATGCGCTTCGAGATGCCGCTTAGCTCAATACGCTATCTGAAATACGAGCGACGAAGGTTGAACAAATGTGATAGAATTTCGCTGAATTATTTTATTAACCAGAATGTAAAATGATCTAATCTGGTCTCTGTTCGCCCTACCATAGAAGTCTTATAGTGCATTTCACTCGCCATTTCATGCGCTTTGAGATGCCGCTTAGCCCAATACGCTATCTGAAATAGGAGCGACCTAAATTGAACGAATGTGATAGAATTTTGCTGAATTCTTAAATTAACCATAATATAAAATGATCTAATCGGGTCTCTGCTTGCCCTACCCTAGAAGTTTAATAGTGCATTTTACTCGTCATTTCATGCGCTTTGAGATGCCGCTTAGCCGAATACGCTATCTGGAATAGGAGCGGCGTAAATTGAACAAATGTGATACTATTTCCCTGAAATCTTATACTAAACAAAATATAAAATGATCTAATCGGGTCTCTGATTGCCCTATCATAGAAGTTTAGTAGTGCATTTTACTCGCCATTCCACGCGCTTTAAGTTGCCGCCTAGCCCAGTACGCTATCTGAAATAGGAGCGACGTAAGTTGAACAAATGTGATAGAATTTTGCTGAATTCTTAAATTAACCATAATATAAAATGATCTAATCGGGTCTCTGTTTGCCCTACCCTAGAAGTTTAATAGTGCATTTTAGTCGCCATTTCATGCGCTTTGAGATCCGGCTTAGCCCAATACGCTATCTGAAATAGGAGCGACGTAAATTGAACAAATGTGAAAGAATTTCCCTGAAATCTTATATTAATCAAAATATAAAATGATCTACTCGGGTCTCTGATTGCCCTATCATAGAAGATTAGTAGTGCATTTTACTCGCCATTCCATGCGCTTTGAGATGCCGCTTAGCCCAATACGCTATCTGGAATGGGAGCGACGTAAATTGAACAAATGTGATAGAATTTTCGTGAATCCTTATATTAACCTTAATGTAAAATGATCCAAACGGGTCTCTGTTCGCCCTACCATAGAAGTCTAATAGTGCATTTCACTCGCCATTTCATGCGCCTTGAGATGCCGCTTAGCCCAATACGCTATCTTAAATAGGACCGACGGTAAATTGAACAAATGTGATAGAATTACGCTGAATTCTTTTATTAACCATAATGTAAAATGATCTGCTCGGGTCTCTGTTCGCCCTAGCCTAGAAGTTTAATAGTGCATTTTGTTCGCCATTTCATGCGCTTTGAGATGCCGCTTAGCCAAATACGCTATCTGAAATTGGAGCGACGTAAATGGAACAAATGTGATAGAATTTCGCAGAATTCTTAAATTAACCATAATATAAAATGATCTAATAGGGTCTCTGTTTGCCCTACCCTAGGAGTTTAATAGTGCATTTTACTCGCCATTTCATGCGCTTTGAGATGCCGCTTAGCCCAATACGCTATCTGAAATATGAGCGACACGAATTGAACAAATGTGATAGCATTTCCCTGAATTCTTATATTAACCTTAATGTAAAATGATCTAATCGGGTCTCTGTTCGCCCTACCCTAGAAGTTTAATAGTGCATTTCACTCGTCATTTCATGCGCTTTCAGTTGCCGCTTAGCCCAATACGCTATCTGAAATAGGAGCGACGTAAATTGAACAAATGTGATAGAATTTCCCTGAAATCTTATATTAAACAAAATATAAAATGATCTAATCGCGTCTCTGATTGCCCTATCGTACAAGTTTAATAGTGTATTTTACTCGCCATTCCACGCGCTTTAAGATGCCGGCTAGCCCAGTACGCTATCTGAAATAGGAGCGACGTAATTTGTAGAAATGTGATAGAATTACGCTGAATTCTTATATTAACCGTAATATATAATGATCTAATCGGGTCTCCGTTTGCCCTACCCTAGAAGTTTAATAGTCCATTTTATTCGCCATGTCATGCGCTTTGAGATGCCGGTTAGCCCAATACGCTAACTGAAATAGGAGCGACGTAGATAGAACAAATGTGATAGGATTTCCCTGAAATCTTATATTAAACAAAATATAAAATGATCTAATCGGGTCTCTGACTGCCCTATCATAGAAGTTTAACAGTGCATTTTACTCGCCATTCCACGCGCTTTAAGATGCCGCCTAGCCCTGTACGCTATCTGAAATAGGAGCGACGTAAATTCAACAAATGTGATAGAATCTTGCTGAATTCTTAAATTAACCATAATATAAAATGATCTAATCGGGTCTCTGTTTGCCCTACCCTAGGAGTTTAATAGTGCATTTTACTCGCCATTTCATGCGCTTTGAGATGCCGCTTAGCCCAATACGCTATCTGAAATATGAGCGACACGAATTGAACAAATGTGATAGAATTTCCCTGAAATCTTGTATTAAACAAAATATAAAATGATCTAATCGCGTCTCTGATTGCCCTATCATACAAGTTTAATAGTGCATTTTACTCGCCACTCCACGCGCTTTAGGATGCCGCGTAGCCCTGTACGCTATCCGAAATAGGAGCGACGTAAATTGAACAAATGTGATAGAATTTTGCTGAATTCTTAAATTAACCATAATATAAAATGATCAAATCGGGTCTCTGTTTGCCCTACCCTAGAAGTTCAATAGTGCATTTTACGCGCCATTTCATGCGCTTTGCGATGCCGCTTAACCCAATACGCTATCTGAAATAGGAGCAACGAAAGTTGAACAAATGTGATAGAATTGCGCTGAATTATTTTATTAACCAGAATGTAAAATGATCTAATCGGGTCTCAGTTCGCCCTAGCCTAGAAGTTTAATAGTGCATTTCACTCGTCATTTCATGCGCTTTCAGTTGCCGCTTAGCCCAATACGCTATCTGAAATAGGAGCGACGTAAATTGAACAAATGTGATAGAATTTCCCTGAAATCTTATATTAAACAAAATATAAAATGATCTAATCGGGTCTCTGATTGCCCTATCATAGAAGATTAGTAGTGCATTTTACTCGCCATTCCACGCGCTTTAAGATGCCGCCTAGCCCAGTACGCTATCTGAAATAGGAGCGACGTAACTTGAACAAATGTGATAGAATTACGCTGCATTCTTATATTAACCGTAATATAAAATGATCTAACCGGGTATCTGTTTGCCCTATCCTAGAAGTTTAATAGTGCATTATACTCGCCATTTCATGCGCTTCGAGATGCCGCTTAGCTCAATACGCTATCTGAAATAGGAGCGACGAAAGTTGAACAAATGTGATAGAATTTCGCTGAATTATTTTATTAACCAGAATGTAAAATGATCTAATCTGGTCTCTGTTCGCCCTACCATAGAAGACTTATAGTGCATTTCACTCGCCATTTCATGCGCTTTGAGATGCCGCTTAGCCCAATACGCTATCTGAAATAGGAGCGACCTAAATTGAACGAATGTGATAGAATTTCGCTCAATTCTTAAATTAACCATAATATAAAATGATCTAATCGGGTCTCTGTTTGCCCTACCCTAGAAGTTTAATAGTGCATTGTACTCGCCATTTCATGCGCTTTGAGATGCCGCTCAACCCAATACGCTATCTGAAATAGGAGCAACGAAAGTTGAACAAATGTGATAGAATTTCGCTGAATTATTTTATTAACCAGAATGTAAAATGATCAAATCGGGTCTCTGTTCGCCCTAGCCTGGAAGTTTAATAGTGCATTTCACTCGTCATTTCATGCGCTCTGAGATGCCGCTAAGCCCAATAAGCTATCTGTAATAGGGGCGACGTAAATTTTACAAATGTGATAGAATTTCGTTGAATTCTTATATTAACCAAAATATAAAATGATCTAATCGGGTCTCTGATTGCCCTATCATAGAAGTTTAATAGTGCATTTTACTCGCCATTCCACGCGCTTTAAGATGCCGCCTAGCCCAGTACGCTATCTGAAATAGGAGCGACGTAACTTGAACAAATGTGATAGAATTTCGCAGATTTCTTATATTAACCAAAACATAAAATGATCTAATCGGGTCTCTGTTCGCCCTAGCCTGGAAGTTTAATAGTGCATTTTACTCGCAATTTCATGCGCTTTGAGGTGCCGCTTAACCCAATACGCTATCTGCAATTGGAGCGACGTAAATTGTACAAACGTGATAGAATTTTGCTGAATTCTTAAATTAACCATAGTACAAAATGATCTAATCGGGTCTCTGTTTGCCCTACCCTAGAAGTTTAATAGTGCATTTTGCTCGCCATTTCATGCGCTTTGAGATGCCGCTTAGCCCAATACGCTATCTGAAATAGGAGCGACGTAAATTGAACAAATGTGATAGAACTTCGCTGAATTCTTATATTAACCAAAGCATAAAATGATCTAATCGGGTCTCTGTTTGCCCTACCCTAGAAGTTTAATCGTGTATTTTACACGCCATTTCATGCGCTTTGAGATGCCGCTTAGCCCAATACGCTATCTGAAATAGGAGCGACGTAAATTGAACAAATGTGATAGAATTTCGCTGAATTCTTAAATTAACCATAATATAAAATGATCTAATCGGGTCTCTGTTTGCCCTACCCTAGAAGTTTAATAGTCCATTTTATTCGCCATTTCATGCGCTTTGAGATGCCGGTTAGCCGAATACGCTAACTGAAATAGGAGCGACGTAAATAGAACAAATGTGATAGGATTTCCCTGAAATCTTATATTAAACAAAATATAAAATGATCTAATCGGGTCTCTGACTGCCCTATCATTGAAGTTTAACAGTGCATTTTACTCGCCATTCCACGCGCTTTAAGATGCCGCCTAGCCCAGTACGCTATCTGAAATAGGAGCGACGTAAATTCAACAAATGTGATAGAATCTTGCTGAATTCTTAAATTAAACAAAATATAAAATGATCTAACCGGGTCTCTGACTGCCCTATCATTGAAGTTTAACAGTGCATTTTACTCGCCATTTCATGCGCTTTGAGATGCCGCTTAGCCCAATACGCTATCTGAAATATGAGCGACACGAATTGAACAAATGTGATAGAATTTCCTTGAAATCTTGTATTAAACAAAATATAAAATGATCTAATCGCGTCTCTGATTGCCCTATCATACAAGTTTAATAGTGCATTTTACTCGCCACTCCACGCGCTTTAGGATGCCGCGTAGCCCAGTACGCTATCCGAAATAGGAGCGACGTAAATTGAACAAATGTGATAGAATTTTGCTGAATTCTTAAATTAACCATAATATAAAATGATCTAATCTGGTCTCTGTTTGCCCTACCCTAGAAGTTTAATAGTGCATTGTACTCGCCATTTCATGCGCTTTGAGATGCCGCTTAACCCAATACGCTATCTGAAATAGGAGCAACGAAAGTTGAACAAATGTGATAGAATTTCGCTGAATTATTTTATTAACCAGAATGTAAAATGATCTAATCGGGTCTCTGTTCGCCCTAGCCTGGAAGTTTAATAGTGCATTTCACTCGTCATTTCATGCGCTTAGAGATGCCGCTAAGCCCAATAAGCTATCTGTAATAGGAGCGACGTAAATTTTACAAATGTGATAGAATTTCGTTTAATTCTTATATTAACCAAAATATAAAATGATCTAATCTGGTCTCTGATTGCCCTATCATAGAAGTTTAATAGTTCATTTTACTCGCCATTCCACGCGCTTTAAGATGCCGCTTAGCCCAGTACGCTATCTGAAATAGGAGCGACGTAACTTGAACAAATGTGATAGAATTCCGCAGAATTCTTATATTAACCAAAACATAAAATGATCTAATCTGGTCTCTGTTCGCCCTAGCCTAGAAGTTTAATAGTGCATTTTGTTCGCCATTTCATGCGATTTGAGATGCCGCTAAGCCCAATAAGCTGTCTGAAATAGGAGCGACGTAAATTGAACAAATGTGATAGAATTTCGCTGAATTCTTATATTAACCAAAGTATAAAATGATCTAATCGGGTCTCTGTTTGCCCTACCCTAGAAGTTTAATCGTGCATTTTACACGCCATTTCATGCGCTTTAAGATGCCGCTTAGCCCAATACGCTATCTGAAATAGGAGCGACGTAAATTGAACAAATGTGATAGAATTTCGCTGAATTCTTAAATTAACCATAATATAAAATGATCTAATCGGGTCTCTGATTGCCCTATCATAGAAGTTTAATAGTGCATTTTACTCGCCATTCCACGCGCTTTAAGATGCCGCCTAGCCCAGTACGCTATCTGAAATAGGAGCGACGTAACTTGAACAAATGTGATAGAATTTCGCAGATTTCTTATATTAACCAAAACATAAAATGATCTAATCGGGTCTCTGTTCGCCCTAGCCTGGAAGTTTAATAGTGCATTTTACTCGCAATTTCATGCGCTTTGAGGTGCCGCTTAACCCAATACGCTATCTGCAATTGGAGCGACGTAAATTGTACAAACGTGATAGAATTTTGCTGAATTCTTAAATTAACCATAGTACAAAATGATCTAATCGGGTCTCTGTTTGCCTTACCCTAGAAGTTTAATAGTGCATTTTGCTCGCCATTTCATGCGCTTTGAGATGCCGCTTAGCCCAATACGCTATCTGAAATAGGAGCGACGTAAATTGAACAAATGTGATAGAACTTCGCTGAATTCTTATATTAACCAAAGCATAAAATGATCTAATCGGGTCTCTGTTTGCCCTACCCTAGAAGTTTAATCGTGTATTTTACACGCCATTTCATGCGCTTTGAGATGCCGCTTAGCCCAATACGCTATCTGAAATAGGAGCGACGTAAATTGAA
>CAKAJE020000588.1:0-27950 GCA_916610135.2 Macropis europaea | reverse complement strand
ATGATAATATAAGATGACCTAATCGGGTCTCTGTTGGCCCTACCCTAGAAGTTTAATAGTGCATTTTACTCGACATATCATGCGCTTTAAGATGCCACCTAGCCTAATACGCTATCTAAAATAGGGGCGCCGTAAATTGATCAAATGTGATAAAATTTCGCTGAATTCTTATATTAACAATAATATAAAATGATCTATTCGTGTCACTGATTGCCTTACCATAGAAGTTTAATAGTGCATTTTACTCGTCATTTCATGCGCTTTAAGGTGCCGCTTAACCCAATGCGCTTTCGGAAAAAGGAGCGACGTAAATTGAACAAATGTGATAGAATTTCGCTGAATTCTTATATTAATCTTAATATAACGTGACCTAATCGGGTCTCTGATTGCGCTGTCCGAGAAGTTTAGGAGCGCATTTTACTCGTCATTTCATGCGCTTTAAGGTGCCGCTTAGCCCAATACGCTATCTGAAATAGGAGCGACGTAAATTGAGCAAAGGTGATAGAATTTCGCTGAATTCGTATATTAACCATAATTTAAAATGATCTAATCGGGTCTCTGATTGCCCCATCGTAGAAGTTTAATAGTGCATTTTACTCGTCATTCCATTCGCTTTAAGGTGCCGCCTAGCCCAACACGCTATCTGAAACACGAGCGACATAAATTGAACAAATGTGATAGAATTACGCAGAATTCTTATATTAACCATAATATAGAATGATCTAATCGGGTCTCCGATTGCCCTATCACAGAAGTTTAATAGTGCATTTTACTCGCCATTTCATGCGCTTTGAGGTGCCGTTTAGTCCAATACGCTATCTGAAATAGGAGAGACGTAAATTGAACAAATGTGATTGAATTACGCAGCATTCTTATATTAACCATAATATAAAATGATCTAATCGGGTCTCTGTTTGCCTTACCCTAGAAATTTAATAGTGCATTGTACTCGACATTTCATGCGCTTTAAGATGCCCCCTAGCCCAATACGCTATCTGAAATTGGAGCTACGTAAATTGGACAAACGTGATACAATTACGCAGTATTCTTATATTAACCATAATATAATACGATCTATTCGGGTCTCTGATTACCCTATCATAGAAGTTTAATAGTGCATTTTACTCGTCATTTCATGCGCTTTAAGATGCCGCCTAGCCCAATACGCTATCTGAAATTGGAGCTACGTACATTGGACAAACGTGATACAATTACGCAGTATTCTTATATTAACCATAATATAATACGATCTATTCGGGTCTCTGATTGCCCTATCATAGAAGTTTAATAGTGCATTTTACACGTCATTTCATGCGCTTTAAGATGCCGCCTAGCCCAATACGCTATCAGAAACAGGAGCGACATAAATTGAACAAATGTGATAGAATTACGCAGAATTCTTATATTAACCATAATATAGAATGATCTAATCGGGTCTTTGATTGCCCCATCATAGAAGGTTAGTAGTGCATTTTACTCGCCATTCTACGCGCTTTAAGATGCCGCCTAGCCCAATACGCTATCTGAAATAGGGGCGACGTAAGCTGAACAAATGTGGTAGAATTTCGCTGAATTCTTAATTGAACCATAATATAAAATCATCTAATCGGGTCTCTGATTGCCCTATCATAGAAGTTTAATAGTGCATTTTACTTGTCATTTCATGCGCTTTAAGATGCCGCCTAGCCCAATACGCTATCTGAAATTGGTGCTACGTAAATTAAACAAATGTGATCGAGTTACGACGAATTCTTAAATTAACCATAATATACGATGATCTAATCGGGTCTCTGTTTGCCCTATCAAAGAAGTTTGGTAGTGCATTTTATTCGTCATTTCATGCGCTTTAAGGTGCCGCCTAGCCCAATACGCTATCTGAAATTGGTGCTACGTAAATTAAACAAATGTGATCGAGTTACGACGAATTCTTAAATTAACCATAATATACGATGATCTAATCGGGTCTCTGATTACCCTATCCTAGAAGTTTAGTTGTGTATTTTAATCGACATTTCATGCGCTCTAACATGTCGCTTATACCAATACGCTATTTGAAATACGAGCGACGTAAATTGAACAAATCTGATAGAATTACGATGCATCCTTATATTAATCAAAACATAAAATGACCTTATCGGGTCTCTGATTGCCCAATCCGAGAAGTTTAGTAGTGCCTTTTACTCGTCATTTCAGTCGCTTTAAGATGACGCCTAGCTCAATACGCTATCTGAAATTGGAGCTACGTATATTGAACAAATGTGATAGAATTTCGCTGAATTCTTATATTAACCATAACATAAAATGATCTAATCGGGTCTCTGATTGCCCAATCCGTGTAGTTTAATAGTGCATTTTACTCGTCATGTCACATGCTTCAAGGTGCCGCCTAGCCCAATGTGCTATCTGAAGTAGGAGCGACGTAAATTGAACAAATCTGATAGAATTACGCAGAATTCTTATATTAACTATAATTTAAAATGACATAATCGGATCTCTGATTGCCCTATCAGAGAAGTTTAGTATTGCATTTTACTCGACATTACATGCGCTTTAAGATGCCGCCTCGCCCAATACGCTGTCTGAAATAGGAGCGACGTAAATTGAACAACTGTGATAGAATTACGTAGAATTCTCATATTAACCATAATTTAAAATGATCTAATCGGGTCTCTGATTGCCCTACCATAGAAGGTTAGGAGTGCATTTTACTCGTCATTCCACGCGCTTTAAGTTGCCTCCAAGCCCAATATATTATCTGAAATAGGAGCGACGTAATTTGAACAAATGTGATAGAATTACGCAGAATTCTTATATTAACCATAATATAAAATGATCTAATCGGGTCTCTGATTGCCGTACCGAAGAAGTTCAGTAGTGCATTTTACTCGCCATTTCATGCGTTTTAAGGTGCCTCTTAGCCCAATACGCTATCTGAAATAGGAGCGACGTAAATTGAACAAATGTGAGAATTACGTAGAATTCTTATATTAACCATAATTTAAAATGATCTAATCGGGTCTCTGATTGCCCTATCATAGAAGTTTAATAGTGCATTTTACTCGTCATCTCATGCGCTTTAAATTGCAGCCTAGCCCAATACGCTATCTGAAATTGGAGCTGCGTAAATTGAGTAAATGTGATAGAATTACACTGAATTCTTATATTAATCATAATATAAGATGATCTAATCGGGTCTCTGATTGCCCTATCCTAGAAGTTTAGTGGTGCATTTTACTCGGCATTTCATGCGCTTTAAGATGCCGCTTATCCCAATACCGTATCTGAAATAGGAGCGACGTAAATTGAACAAATATGATAGAATTTCGCTGAATTCTTATATTAACCATAACATAAAATGATCTAATCGGGTCTCTGATTGCCCAATCCGTGTAGTTTAATAGTGCATTTTACTCGTCATGTCACATGCTTTAAGGTGCCGCCTAGCCCAATGTGCTATCTGAAGTAGGAGCGACGTAAATTGAACAAATCTGATAGAATTACGCAGAATTCTTATATTAACTATAATTTAAAATGACATAATCGGATCTCTGATTGCCCTATCAGAGAAGTTTAGTATTGCATTTTACTCGACATTACATGCGCTTTAAGATGCCGCCTCGCCCAATACGCTGTCTGAAATAGGAGCGACGTAAATTGAACAACTGTGATAGAATTACGTAGAATTCTCATATTAACCATAATTTAAAATGATCTAATCGGGTCTCTGATTGCCCTACCATAGAAGGTTAGGAGTGCATTTTACTCGTCATTCCACGCGCTTTAAGTTGCCTCCAAGCCCAATATATTATCTGAAATAGGAGCGACGTAAATTGAACAAATGTGATAGAATTACGCAGAATTCTTATATTAACTATAATTTAAAATGACCTAATCGGATCTCTGATTGCCCTATCAGAGAAGTTTAGTAGTGCATTTTACTCGACATTTCATGCGCTTTAAGATGCCGCCTCGCCCAATACGCTATCTGAAATAGGAGTGACGTAAATGGAACAAATGTGATAGAATTACGTAGAATTCTTATATTAACCATAATTTAAAATGATCTAATCGGGTATCTGATTGCCCTATCATAGAAGGTTAGGAGTGCATTTTACTCGTCATTCCACGCGCTTTAAGTTGCCTCCAAGCCCAATATATTATCTGAAATAGGAGCGACGTAATTTGAACAAATGTGATAGAATTACGCTGAATACTTATATTAATCATAATGTAAGATGACCTAACCGGGTCTCTGATTGCCCTATCCGAGAAGTTTAGTAGTGCATTTTACTCGACATTTCATGCGCTTTAAGATGCCGTCTCGCCCGATACGCTATCTGAAATAGTAGCGACGTAAATTGAACAAATGTGATAGAATTACGCAGAAATCTTATATGAACCATAATATAAAATGATCTAATCGGGTGTCGGTTTGCCCTACCCTAGAAGTTTAATAGTGCATTTTACTCGACATTTCATGCGCTTTAAGATGCCACCTAGCCCAATACGCTATCTGAAATAGGGGCGACGTAAATTCAACAAATGTGATAGAATTTCGCTGGATTCTTATATTAACCGTAATATAATATGATCTATTCGGGTCTCTGATTGCCCTATCATCGAAGGTTAGTAGTGCATTTTACTCGTCATTCCACGAGCTTTAAGATGCCGCGTAGCCCAATATACTATCTGAAACAGGAGCGTCGTAAATTGAACAAATGTGATAGAATTACGCGGAATTCTTATATTAACCATAATATAAAATGATCTAGTCGGGTCTCTGTTTGCCTTAACCTAGAAGTTTAATAGTGCTCTTCACTCGTCATTTCATGTGCCTTAAGGTGCCGCTCAGCCCAATACGCTAACTGAAAGAGGAACGACGTAACTTGAACAAATGTGATAGAATTTCGCTGAATTCTTATATTAACCATAATATAAAATGATCTAATCGGGTCTCTGATTGCCCGATCTTAGAAGTTTAATAGTGAAGCTTACTCGACATTTCATGCGCTTTAAGATACCACTTAGCCCAATATGCAATCCGAAAAAGGGACGACGTAGATTGTACAAATGTGATAAAATTACGCAGAATTCTTATATTAACAATAATATAAAATGATCTAATCGGGTCTCCGATTGCCCTGTCAAAGATGTTTCGTATTGCATTTTACTCGTCATTTCGTGCGCTTTAAGGTGCAGCCTATCCCAGTACGCTATCTGAAATTAGAGCTACGTAAGTTAAACAAATGTGATAGAGTTACGACGAATTCTTAAATTAACCATCATATTCGACGATCTAATCGGGTCTCTGATTGTCCCATCCTAGAAGTTTAGTAGTGCACTTTACTCGACATTTCATGCGCTTTAAGATGCTGCTTAGACGAATACGCTATCTGAAGCAGGAGCGACGTAAATTGAACAAATGTGATAGAATTACGCAGAATTCTTATATAAACCATAATACAAAATGATCAAATCGGGTCTCTGATTGCCATATCATAGAAATTCAATAGTGCATTTTACTCGACATTCCATGCGCTTTAAGATGCCACCTATGCCGAATACGCTATCTGAAATCGGAGCGACGTAAATTAAGCAAATGTGATAGAGGTACGACGAATTCTTAAATTAACCATAATATACGATGATCTAATCGGGTCTCTGATTGCCCTATCCTAGACGTTTAGTAGTGCGTTTTACTCGACATTTCATGCACTTTAAGGTGCCGGATATACCAACACGCTATCTGAAATAGGAGCGACGTAAATTGAACAAATGTGATAGAGTTTCGCTGGATTCTTATATTAACCATAATATAAAATGATCTAATCGGGTCTCTGATTGCCCCATCTTAGAAGTTTAATAGTGCATTTTACTCGACATTTCATGCGCTTTAAGATGCCACCTAGCCCAATACGCTATCTGGAATAGGGGCGACATAAATTGAAAAATGTGATAAAATGCCGCTAAATTCTTATATTCAGAATAATATAAAATGATCTAATCGGGTCTCCGATTGTCCTATCCTAGAAGTTTAGTAGTGCATTTTACTCGACATTTCATGCCCATTAATATGCCGCGTAGAACAATACGCTATCTGAAATAGGAGCGACGTATATTGAACAAATGTGATAGAATTACGCTGCATCCTTACATTAATCATAATATAACATGATATAATCGGGTCTCAGATTGCCCTATCATCGCAGGTTAGGAGTGCATTTTGCTCGTCATTCCACGCGCTTTAAGTTGCCGCCAAGCCCAATATATTATCTGAAATAGGCACGACGTAATTTGAACAAATGTGATAGAATTACGCTGCATTCTTATATTAATCATAATATAAGATCACCTAATCGGGTCTCTGATTGCCCTGTCCTAGAAGTTTAGTAGTGCATTTTACTCGACATTTCATGCCCGTTAACATGCCTCTTAGACCAATACGCTATCTGAAATAGGAGCGACGAATATTGAACAATTGTGATAGAATTACGCTGCATCCTTATATTAATCATAATATAACATGATCTAATCGGGTCTCTGATTGCCCTATCCAAGAAGTTTAGTAGTGCATTTTACTCGTCATTTCATGCGCTTTAAGATGTCGCCTAGTCCAATACGCTATATGAAATTGGAGCGACGTAACTTGAACAAATGTGATAGAATTTCGCTGAATTCTTATATTAACCATAATATAAAATGATATAATGGGGTCTCTGATTACCGTATCACTGAAGTTTAGTAGTGCATTTTAATCGGCATCTCATGCCCTTTTACATTCTGCTTAGCCCAATACGCTATCTGAAATAGGAGCGACGTAAATTGAACAAATGTGATAGAATTTCGCTGAATTCATATATTAATCATAATATAAGATGACCTAATCGGGTCTCTGTTTGCCCTATCCTAGAAGTTTAGTATTGCATTTTACTCGTCATTTCATGCGCTTTAAGGTGCAGCCTATCCCAATACGCGATCTGAAATTAGAGCTACGTAAATTAAACAAATGTGATAGAGTTACGACGAAGTCTTAAATTAACCATAATATACGACGATCTAATCGGGTCTCTGATTGCCTCATTCTAGAAGTTTAGTAGTGCACCTTACTCAACATTCCATGCGCTTTAAGATGCCGCTTAGACGAATACACTATCTGAAGCAGGAGCGACGTAAAATGAACAAATGTGATAGAATTACGCAGAATTCTTATATTAACCATAATATAATATGATCTATTCGGGTCCCCGATTGCCCTGTCATAGAAGTTTAATAGTGCATATTACTCGTATTTCATGCGTTTTAAGGTGCCGCCTATCCCAAATACGCTATCTGAAATAGGAGCGACGTAAATTGAACAAATGTGAAAGAATTTCGCTGAATTCTTATATTAACCATAATATAAAATGATATAACGGGGTCTCTGATTACCGTATCACTGAAGTTTAGTAGTGCATTTTAATCGGCATCTCATGCCCTTTTAGATTCTGCTTAGCCCAATACGCTATCTGAAATAGGAGCGACGTAAATTGAACAAATGTGATAGAATTTCGCTGAATTCTTGTATTAACCATAATATAACATGATCTAATCGCGTCTCTCATTGTCCTACCATAGGTGGATAGTAGTGCACTTTACTCCTCATTCCACGCTCTTTAAGATTCCGCCTAGCCCAATACGCTATCTGAAACAGGAGCGACGTAAATTGAACAAATGTGATAGAATTACGCTGCATCCTTATATTAGTCATAATACAAGCTGACCTGATCGGGTCTCTGATTGCCCTATCCTAGAAGTTTAGTATTGCATTTTACTCGTCATTTCAAGCGCTTTAAGGTGCAGCCTATCCCAATACGCGATCTGAAATTAGAGCTACGTAAATTAAACAAATGTGATAGAGTTACGACGAATTCTTAAATTAACCATAATATACGACGATCTAATCGGGTCTCTGATTGGCCCATTCTTGAAGTTTAGTAGTGCACTTTACTTGACATTTCATGCGCTTTAAGATGCCGCTTAGACGAATACGCTATCTGAAGCAGGAGCGACGTAAATTGAACAAATGTGATATAATTATGCAGAATTCTTACATTAACCATAATATAATATGATCTATTCGGGTCCCTGATTGCCCTATCACAGCAGTTTAATAGTGCATTTTACTCGTCATTTCATGCGTTTTAAGGTGCCGCCTATCCCAAATACGCTATCTGAAATAAGAGCGACGTAAATTGAACAAATGTGATAAAATGACGCTAAATTCTTATATTAAGAATAATATAAAATGATCTAATCGGGTCTCTGATTGCCCTGTCCGAGAAGTTTAGTAGTGCATTCTACTCGACATTTCCTGCGCTTTAAGGTGCCGCCTAGTCCAATACGCTATCTGAAATAGGGGCGACGTAAACTGAACAAATGTGATAGAATTATGCAGAATTCTTATATTAACCATAATATAAAATGATCTAATCGGGTCTCTGATTGCCCTGTCATAGGAGTTCAATAGTGCATTTTACTCGTCAGTCCATGCGCTTTAAGATGTCGCCTATCCCAATACGCTATCTGAAATAGGAGCGACATAAATTGAGCAAATGTGATAGAATTTCGCTGAATTCTTATATTAACAGTAATAAAAAGATCTAATCGGGTCTCTGATTACACTATCATAGAAGTTTAATAGTGCATTTTACTCGACATTTCATGCGCTTTAAGGTGCCGCCTAGCCCAATACGCTATCTGAAATAGAAGCGACGTAAATTGAACAAATATGATAGAATTTCCTGGAATTTTTATATTAACCTTAATGTAAAATGATCTAATCGGGGCTCTGTTCGCCCAATCCTAGGAGTTTAATAGTGCATTTCACTCGTCATTTCATGCGCTTTGAGATGCCGCTTAGCCCAATACGCTATCTGAAATAGGAGCGACATAAATTGAACAAATCTGATAGAATTTCCCTGAAATCTTATACTAAAGAAAATATAAAATGATCTAATCGGGTCTCTGATTGCCCTATCATAGAAGTTTAGTAGTGCATTTTACTCGCCATTCCACGCGCTTTAAGATGCCGCCTAGCCCAGTACGATATCTGAAATAGGAGCGACGTAAATTGAACAAATGTGATAGAATTTCCCCGAAATCCTATATTAAACAAAATATAAAATGATCTAATCGGGTCCCTGATTGCCCTATCATAGAACTTTAATAATGCATTTTACTCGCCATTCCACGCGCTTTAAGGTGCCGTCTAGCCCAGTACGCTATCTGAAATAGGAGCGACGTAAATTGAACAAATGTGATAGAATTTTGCTGAATTCTTATATTAACCATAATATAAAATGATCTCATCGGGTCTCTGTTTGCCCTACCCTCGAAGTTTAATAGTGCATTTTACTCGCCATTTCATGCGCTTTGAGATGCCGCTTAGCCCAGTACGCTATCTGAAATAGGAGCGACGTAAATTGAACAAATGTGAGAGAATTTCGCTGAATTCTTAAATTCACTATAATATGAAATGATCTAATCGGGTCTCTTATTGCCCTACCCTAGAAGTTTAATGGTGCATTTAATCGCCATTTCATGCGCTTTGAGATGCCCTTAGCCCAATACGCTATCTGAAATAGGAGCGACGTAAATTGAACAAATGTGATAGAATTTCGCTGAATTCTTATATTAACCAAAATATAAAATGATCTAATCGGGTCTCTGATTGCCCTATCATAGAAGTTTAATAGTGCATTTTACTAGCCATTCCACGCGCTTTAAGATGCCGCCTAGCCCAGTACGCTATCTGAAATAGGAGCGACGCAAATTGAACAAATGTGATAGAATTTTGCTGTATTCTTAAATTAACCATAATATAAAATGTACTAATCGGTTCTCTGTTTGCCCTACCCTAGAAGTTTAATAGTGCATTGTACTCGTCATTTCATGCGCTTTGAGATGCCGCTTACCCCAATACGCTATCTGAAATACGAGCGACGTAAGTTGAACAAATGTGATAGAATTTCCCTGAATTCTTTTATTAACCATAATGTAAAATGATCTAATCGTGTCTCTGTTTGCCCTACCCTACAAGTTTAATAGTGCATTTCACTCGTCATTTCATGCGCTTTGAGATGCCGCTAAGCCCAATAAGCTATCTGAAATAGGAGCGACGTAAATTGAACAAATGTGATAGAATTTTGCTGAATTCTTAAATTAACCATAATATAAAATGATCTCATCGGGTCTCTGTTTGTCCTACCCTAGAAGTTTAATAGTGCATTTTACTCGCCATTTCATGCGCTTTGAGATGCCGCTTAGCCAGTACGCTATCTGAAATAGGAGCGACGTAAATTGAACAAATGTGAGAGAATTTCGCTGAATTCTTAAATTCAGTATAATATGAAATGATCTAATCGGGTCTCTTATTGCCCTACCCTGGAAGTTTAATAGTGCATTTTACTCGTCATTTCATGCGCATTGAGATGCCGCTTAGCCCAATACGCTATCTGAAATAGGAGCGATTTAATTGAACAAATGTGATAGAATTTCGCTGAATCATTTTATTAACCATAATGTGAAATGATCTAATCGGGTCTCTGTTCGCGCTAACCTAGAAGTTTAATAGTGCATTTAGTCGCCATTTCATGCGCTTTGAGATGCCCTTAGCCCAATACGCTATCTGAAATAGGAGCGACGTAAATTGAACAAATGTGATAGAATTTCGCTGAATTCTTATATTAACCAAAATATAAAATGATCTAATCGGGTCTCTGATTGCCCTATCATAGAAGTTTAATAGTGCATTTTACTAGCCATTCCACGCGCTTTAAGATGCCGCCTAGCCCAGTACGCTATCTGAAATAGGAGCGACGCAAATTGAACAAATGTGATAGAATTTTGCTGTATTCTTAAATTAACCATAATATAAAATGTACTAATCGGTTCTCTGTTTGCCCTACCCTAGAAGTTTAATAGTGCATTGTACTCGTCATTTCATGCGCTTTGAGATGCCGCTTACCCCAATACGCTATCTGAAATACGAGCGACGTAAGTTGAACAAATGTGATAGAATTTCCCTGAATTCTTTTATTAACCATAATGTAAAATGATCTAATCGTGTCTCTGTTTGCCCTACCCTACAAGTTTAATAGTGCATTTCACTCGTCATTTCATGCGCTTTGAGATGCCGCTAAGCCCAATAAGCTATCTGAAATAGGAGCGACGTAAATTGAACAAATGTGATAGAATTTCGCTGAATTCTTAAATTAACCATAATATAAAATGATCTCATCGGGTCTCTGTTTGTCCTACCCTAGAAGTTTAATAGTGCATTTTACTCGCCATTTCATGCGCTTTGAGATGCCGCTTAGCCCAGTACGCTATCTGAAATAGGAGCGACGTAAATTGAACAAATGTGAGAGAATTTCGCTGAATTCTTAAATTCAGTATAATATGAAATGATCTAATCGGGTCTCTTATTGCCCTACCCTGGAAGTTTAATAGTGCATTTTACTCGTCATTTCATGCGCATTGAGATGCCGCTTAGCCCAATACGCTATCTGAAATAGGAGCGATTTAATTGAACAAATGTGATAGAATTTCGCTGAATCATTTTATTAACCATAATGTGAAATGATCTAATCGGGTCTCTGTTCGCGCTAACCTAGAAGTTTAATAGTGCATTTAGTCGCCATTTCATGCGCTTTGAGATGCCCTTAGCCCAATACGCTATCTGAAATAGGAGCGACGTAAATTGAACAAATGTGATAGAATTTCGCTGAATTCTTATATTAACCAAAATATAAAATGATCTAATCGGGTCTCTGATTGCCCTATCATAGAAGTTTAATAGTGCATTTCATTCGCCATTTCATGCGCTTTGAGGTGCCGCTTAGCCCAATACGCTATCTGAAATATGAGCGACGTAAATTGAACAAATGTGATAGAATTTCCGTGAAATCTTATATTAACCAAAATATAAAATGATCTAATCGGGTTTCTGATTGCCCTATCATAGAAGGTTAATAGTGCATTTTACTCGCCATTCCACGCGCTTTAAGATGCCGCCTAGCCCAGTACGCTGCCTGAAATAGGAGCGACGTAAATTGAACAAATGTGATAGAGTCTCGCAGAATACTTATATTATCCTTAATGTAAAATGATCTAATCGGGTCTCTGTTCGCCGTACCCTAGAAGTTTAATAGTGCATTTCACTCATCATTTCATGCGCTTTGAGATGACGCTTAACCCAATACGCTATCTGAAATAGCAGCGACGTAAATTGAACAAATGTGACAGAATTACGCTGAATTCTTATATTCACCTTAATGTAAAATGATCTAATCGGGTCTCTGTTCGCCCTACCCTAGAAGTTTAATAGTCCATTTTGTCCGCCATTTCATGCGCTTTGAGATGCCGCTTAGCCCAATACGCTATCTGAAATGTGAGCGACGTAAATTGAACAAATGTGATAGAATTTCCCTGAAATCTTATATTAAACAAAATATAAAATGATCTAATCGGGTCTCTGATTGCCCTATCATAGAAGGCTAATAGTGCATTTTACTCATCATTCCACGCGCTTTAAGATGCCGCCTAGCCCAATACGCTATCTGAAATAGGAGCGACGTAAATAGAACAAATGTGATAGGATTTACCTGAAATCTTATATTAAACAAAATATAAAATGATATAATCGGGTCTCTGACTGCCCTATCATGGAAGTTTAACAGTGCATTTTACTCGCCATTCCAGGCGCTTTAAAATGCCGCCTAGCCTAGTACGCTATCTGAAATAGGAGCGACGTAAGTTGAACAAATGTGATAGAATTACTCTGAATTCCTATATTAACCGTAATATAAAATGATGTAATCGGTTCTCTGTTTGCCTTACCTTTGAAGTTTAATAGTGCATTTCACTCGTCATTTCATGCGCTTTGAGATGCCGCTTAGCCCAATACGCTATCTGAAATAGGAGCGACGGAAATTGAACAAATGTTACAGAATTTCTCTGAATTCTTATATTAACCTTAATGTAATATGATCTAATCGGGTCTCTGTTTGCCCTACCCTAGAAGTTGAATAGTGCATTTTACTCCCCATTTCATGCGGTTTGAGGTGCCAGTTAACCCTATACGGTATCTGAAATAGGAGCGACGTAAATTGAACAAATGTGATAGAATTTCGCTGAATTTTTATATTAACCTTAATGTAAAATGATCTAATCGGGTCTCTGTTCGCCCTACCCTAGCAGTTCAATAGTCCATTTTATTCGCCATTTCATGCGCTTTGAGATGCCGCTTAGCCCAATACGCTATCTGAAATAGGAGCGACGTAAATAGAACAAATGTGATAGGATTTCCCTGAAATCTTATATTAATCAAAATATAAAATGATCTAATCGGGTCTCTGACTGCCCTACCATAGAAGTTTAACAGTGCATTTTACTCGCCATTCCACGCGCTTTAAGATGCCGCCTAGCCTAGTGCGCTATCTGAAATAGGAGCGACGTAAGTTGAACAAATGTGATAGAATTTCGCTGAATTTTTATATTAACCTTAATGTAAAATGATCTAATCGGGTCTCTGTTCGCCCTACCCTAGAAGTTTAATAGTCCATTTTGTTCGCCATTTCATGCGCTTTGAGATGCCGCATAGCCCAATACGCTATCTGAAATATGAGCGACGTAAATTGAACAAATGTGATAGAATTTCCCTGAAATCTTACATTAAACAAAATATAAAATGATCTAATCGGGTCTCTGATTGCCCTATCATAGAAGGCTAATAGTGCATTTTCCTCATCATTCCACGCGCTTTAAGATGCCGCCTAGCCCAGTACGCTATCTGAAATAGCAGCGACATAAATTGAACAAATGTGATAGAATTTCCCTGAATTCTTATATTAACCTTAATGTAAAATGATTTCTTCGCGTCTCTGTTCGCCCTACCCTAAAAGTATAATAGTGCATTTCACTCGTCATTTCATGCGCTTTGAGATGCCGCTTAGCCCAATACGCTATCTGAAATAGGAGCGACGTAAGTTGAACAAATGTGACAGAATTACGCTGAATTCTTATATTAACCGTAATATAAAATGATCTAATCGTGTCTCTGTTTGCCTTACCCTAGAAGTTTAATAGTGCATTTTACTCGCCATTTGATGCGCTTTGAGACGCCGCTTAGCCCAATGGGCTCTCTGAAATATGAGCGACGTAAATTGAACAAATGTGATTGAATTTCCCTGAAATCCTATATTGAACGAAATATAAAATGATATAATCGGGTCTCTGATTGCCCTATTATAGAAGTTTAATAGTGCATTTTACTTGCCATTTCACGCGCTTTAAGATGCCGGGCAGCCCAGTACGCAATCTGAAATAGGGGCGACGTAATTTGAAGAAATGTGATAGAATTACGCTGAATTCTTATATTAACCCTAATATAAAATGATCTAATCGGGTCTCTGTTTGCCTTACCCTAGAAGTTTAATAGTGCGTTTTACTCGCCACTTCATGCGCTTTGAGATGCCGCTTAGCCCAATACGCTATCTGAAATAGGAGCGACGTAAATTGAACAAATATGATAGAATTTCCTGGAATTTTTATATTAACCTTAATGTAAAATGATCTAATCGGGGCTCTGTTCGCCCTATCCTAGGAGTTTAAGAGTGCATTTCACTCGTCATTTCATGCGCTTTGAGATGCCGCTTAGCCCAATACGCTATCTGAAATAGGAGCGACATAAATTGAACAAATCTGATAGAACTTCGCTGAATTCTTAAATTAACCATAATATAAAATGATCTAATCGGGTCTCTGTTTGCCCTACCCTACAAGTTTAATAGTGCATTTCACTCGTCATTTCATGCGCTTTGAGACGCCGCTTCGCCCAATAAGCTATTTGAAAGAGGAGCGACGTAAATTGAACAAATGTAATAGAATTTCGCTCAATTCTTAAATGAACCAAAATATAAAATGATCTAATCGGGTCTCTGATTGCCCTATCATAGAAGTTTAATAGTGCATTTTACTGGCCATTCCACGCGCTTTGAGATGCCGCCTAGCCCAGTACGCTATCTGAAATAGGAGCTACGTAAATTGAAAAAATGTGATAGAATTTCGCTGAATACATATATTGACCTTAATGTAAAATGATCTAATCGGGTCTCTGATCGGCCTACCCTAGAAGTATAATAGTGAATTTCACTCGTCATTTCATGCGCTTTGAGATGCCGCTTAGCCCAATACGCTATCTGAAATACGAGCGACGTAAGTTGAACAAATGTGATAGAATTTCGCTGAATTCTTAAATTAACAATAATATAAAATGATCTTATCGGGTCTCTGTTTGCCCTACCCTAGAAGTTTAATAGTGCATTTCACTCGTCATTTCATGCGCTTTGAGGTGCCGCTTCGCCCAATAAGCTATTTGAAATAGGAGCAACGTAAATTGAACAAATGTGATAGAATTTCGCTGAATTCTTATATTAACAAAAATATAAAATGATCTAATCGGGTCTCTGTTTGGCCTACCCTAGAAGTTTAATCGTGCATTTAACACGCCATTTCATGTGCTTTGAGATGCCGCTTCGCCCAATACGCTGTCTGAAATAGAAGCGACGTAAATTAAACAAATGTGATAGAATCTCGCAGAATACTTATATTAACCTTGATGTAAAATGATCTAATTGGGTCTCTGTTCGCCCTACCCTAGAAGTTAAACAGTGCATTTCACTCATCATTTCATGCGCTTTGAGATGACGCTTAACCCAATACGCTATCTGAAATAGGAGCGACGTAAGTTGAACAAATGTGATAGAATTTCGCTGAATTCTTAAATTAACCATAATATAAAATGATCTAACCGGGTCTCTGTTTGCCCTACCCTAGAAGTTTAATAGTTCATTTTACTCGGCATTTCATGCGCTTTGAGGTACCGCTTAGCCCAATACGCTATCTGAGATAGGAGCGACGTGAATTGAACAAATGTGATAGAATTTCGCTGAATTTTTATATTAACCTTAATGTAAAATGATCTAATCGGGTCTCTGTTCGCCCTACCCTAGAAGTTTAATAGTCCATTTTGTTCGCCATTTCATGCGCTTTGAGATGCCGCATAGCCCAATACGCTATCTGAAATATGAGCGACGTAAATTGAACAAATGTGATAGAATTTCCCTGAAATCTTACATTAAACAAAATATAAAATGATCTAATCGGGTCTCTGATTGCCCTATCATAGAAGGCTAATAGTGCATTTTCCTCATCATTCCACGCGCTTTAAGATGCCGCCTAGCCCAGTACGCTATCTGAAATAGCAGCGACGTAAATTGAACAAATGTGATAGAATTTCCCTGAATTCTTATATTAACCTTAATGTAAAATGATCTCTTCGCGTCTCTGTTCGCCCTACCCTAAAAGTATAATAGTGCATTTCACTCGTCATTTCATGCGCTTTGAGATGCCGCTTAGCCCAATACGCTATCTGAAATAGGAGCGACGTAAGTTGAACAAATGTGACAGAATTACGCTGCATTCTTATATTAACCGTAATATAAAATGATCTAATCGTGTCTCTGTTTGCCTTACCCTAGAAGTTTAATAGTGCATTTTACTCGCCATTTGATGCGCTTTGAGACGCCGCTTAGCCCAATGGGCTCTCTGAAATATGAGCGACGTAAATTGAACAAATGTGATTGAATTTCCCTGAAATCCTATATTGAACGAAATATAAAATGATATAATCGGGTCTCTGATTGCCCTATCATAGAAGTTTAATAGTGCATTTTACTTGCCATTTCACGCGCTTTAAGATGCCGGGCAGCCCAGTACGCAATCTGAAATAGGAGCGACGTAATTTGAAGAAATGTGATAGAATTACGCTGAATTCTTATATTAACCCTAATATAAAATGATCTAATCGGGTCTCTGTTTGCCTTACCCTAGAAGTTTAATAGTGCGTTTTACTCGCCACTTCATGCGCTTTGAGATGCCGCTTAGCCCAATACGCTATCTGAAATAGGAGCGACGTAAATTGAACAAATATGATAGAATTTCCTGGAATTTTTATATTAACCTTAATGTAAAATGATCTAATCGGGGCTCTGTTCGCCCAATCCTAGGAGTTTAATAGTGCATTTCACTCGTCATTTCATGCGCTTTGAGATGCCGCTTAGCCCAATACGCTATCTGAAATAGGAGCGACATAAATTGAACAAATCTGATAGAATTTCGCTGAATTCTTAAATTAACCATAATATAAAATGATCTAATCCGGTCTCTGTTTGCCCTACCCTACAAGTTTAATAGTGCATTTCACTCGTCATTTCATGCGCTTTGAGACGCCGCTTCGCCCAATAAGCTATTTGAAAGAGGAGCGACGTAAATTGAACAAATGTAATAGAATTTCGCTCAATTCTTATATGAACCAAAATATAAAATGATCTAATCGGGTCTCTGATTGCCCTATCATAGAAGTTTAATAGTGCATTTTACTGGCCATTCCACGCGCTTTGAGATGCCGCCTAGCCCAGTACGGTATCTGAAATAGGAGCTACGTAAATTGAAAAAATGTGATAGAATTTCGCTGAATACTTATATTGACCTTAATGTAAAATGATCTAATCGGGTCTCTGATCGGCCTACCCTAGAAGTATAATAGTGAATTTCACTCGTCATTTCATGCGCTTTGAGATGCCGCTTAGCCCAATACGCTATCTGAAATACGAGCGACGTAAGTTGAACAAATGTGATAGAATTTCGCTGAATTCTTAAATTAACCATAATATAAAATGATCTTATCGGGTCTCCGTTTGCCCTACCCTAGAAGTTTAATAGTGCATTTCGCTCGTCATTTCATGCGCTTTGAGGTGCCGCTTCGCCCAATAAGCTATTTGAAATAGGAGCGACGTAAATTGAACAAATGTGATAGAATTTCGCTGAATTCTTATATTAACAAAAATATAAAATGATCTAATCGGGTCTCTGTTTGGCCTACCCTAGAAGTTTAATCGTGCATTTAACACGCCATTTCATGTGCTTTGAGATGCCGCTTCGCCCAATACGCTGTCTGAAATAGAAGCGACGAAAATTAAACAAATGTGATAGAATCTCGCAGAATACATATATTTACCATAATATAAAATGATCTAATCGGGTCTCTGTTTGCCCTACCCTACAAGTTTAATAGTGCATTTCACTCGTCATTTCATGCACTTTGAGACGCCGCTTCGCCCAATAAGCTATTTGAAAGAGGAGCGACGTAAATCGAACAATTGTAATAGAATTTCGCTCAATTCTTATATGAACCAAAATATAAAATGATCTAATCGGGTCTCTGATTGCCCTGTCATAGAAGTTTAATAGTGCATTTTACTGGCCATTCCACGCGCTTTGAGATGCCGCCTAGCCCAGTACGGTATCTGAAATAGGAGCTACGTAAATTGAAAAAATGTGATAGAATTTCGCTGAATACTTATATTGACCTTAATGTAAAATGATCTAATCGGGTCTCTGATCGGCCTACCCTAGAAGTATAATAGTGAATTTCACTCGTCATTTCATGCGCTTTGAGATGCCGCTTAACCCAATACGCTATCGGAAATACGAGCGACGTAAGTTGAACAAATGTGATAGAATTTCGCTGAATTCTTAAATTAACCATAATATAAAATGATCTTATCGGGTCTCTGTTTGCCCTACCCTAGAAGCTTAATAGTGCATTTCACTCGTCATTTCATGCGCTTTGAGATGCCGCTTAGCCCAATACGCTATCTGAAATAGGAGCGACGTAAATTGAACAAATGTGATAGAATTACGCTGAATTCTTATATTATCCTTAATGTAAAATGATCTAATCGGGTCTCTGTTCGCCCTACCCTAGAAGTTTGATAGTGCATTTTACTCGCCATTTCTTGCGCTTTGAGATGCCCCTTAGCCCAATAAGCTATCTGAAAGAGGAGCGACGTAAATTGAACAAATGTGATAGAATTTTGCTGAATTCTTAAATTAACCATAATATAAAATGATCTAATCCGGTCTCTATTTGCCCTACCCTAGAAGTTTAATAGTGCATTTTACTCGCCATTTCATGCGCTTTGAGATGCCGCTTAGTCCAATACGCTATCTGAAATAGGAGCGACGTAAATTGAACAAATGTGATAGAATTTCGCTGGATTCTTAAATTAACCATAATATGAAATGATCTAATCGGGTCTCTGTTTGCCTTACCCTACAAATTTAATAGTGTATTTTACTTGCCATTTCATGCGCTTTGAGATGCCGTTTAGCCCAATACGCTATCTGAAATATGAGCGACGTAAATTGAACAAATGTGATAGAGTTTCGCTGAATTCTTATATTATCCTTAATGTAAAATGATCTAATCGGGTCTCTGTCTGCCCTACCCTAGGAGTTTATTAGTGCATTTTACTCGCCCTTTCATGCGCTTTGAGATGCCGCTTAGCCCAATACGCTATCTGAAATAGGAGCGATGTAAATTGAACACATGTGATAGAATTTCGGTGAATTCTTGTATTAACCAAAGTATAAAATGATCTAATCTGGTCTCTGATTGCTCTATCATTGAAGGTTAATAGTGCATTTTACTCGCCATTCCACGCGCTTTAAGATGCCGCCTAGCCCAGTACGCTATCTGAAATAGGAGCGACGGAAATTGAACAAATGTGATAGTATTTTGCTGGATTCTTAAATTAACCATAATATAAAATGATCTAATCGGTTCTCTATTTGCCCTGCCCTAGAAGTCTAATAGTGCATTTTACTCGCCATTTCATGCGCTTTGAGATGCCGCTTAGCCCTATACGCTATCTGAAATAGGAGCGACGAAAATTGAACAATTGTGATAGAATTTCCCTGAATTCTTATATTAACCTTAATGTAAAATGATCTAATCGGGTCTCTGTTCGCCCTACCCTAGAAGTTTAATATTGCATTTCACTCGTCATTTCATGCGCTTTGAGATGCCGCTTAGCCCAATACGCTATCTGATATAGGAACGACGTAAATTGAACAAATGTGATAGAATTTCGCTGAATTCTTATTTTAACCAAAATATAAAATGACCTAATCGGGTCTCTGATTGCCCTATCATAGAAGTTTAATAGTGCATTTTACTAGCCATTCCACGCGCTTTAAGATGCCGCCTAGCCCAGTACGCTATCTGAAATAGGAGCGACGTAAATTGAACAAATGTAATAGAATTTCGCTGAATTCTTAAATTAACCATAATATAAAATGATCTAATCGGGCCTCTGTTTGCCCTACCCTAGAAGTATAATAGTGCATTTTACTCGTCATTTCATGCGCTTTGAGATGCCGCTTAGCCCAATACGCTATCTGAAATAGGAGCGATGTAAATTGAACAAATGTGATAGAATTTCGGAGAATTCTTTTATTAACCATAATGTAAAATGATCTAATCGGGTCTCTGTTCGCCCTAGCCTAGAAGTTTAATAGTGCATTTTACTCGCCATTTCATGCGCTTTGAGATGCCGCTTAGCCCAATATGCTATCTGAAACATGAGCGACGTAAATTGAACAAATGTGATAGAATATCGCTGAATTCTTATATTAACCAAAGTATAAAATGATCTATTCGGGTCTCTGATTGCCCAATCATAGAAGTTTAATAGTGCATTTTACTCGCCATTCCACGCGCTTTAAGATGCCGCCTAGCCCAGTACGCTATCTGAAATAGAAGCGACGTAAGCTGAACAAATGTGATAGAATTACGCTGAATTCTTATATTATCCTTAATGTAAAATGATCTAATCGGGTCTCTGTTCGTCCTACCCTAGAAGTTTGATAGTGCATTTTACTCGCCATTTCTTGCGCTTTGAGATGCCCCTTAGCCCAATAAGCTATCTGAAAGAGGAGCGACGTAAATTGAACAAATGTGATAGAATTTTGCTGAATTCTTAAATTAACCATAATATAAAATGATCTAATCCGGTCTCTATTTGCCCTACCCTAGAAGTTTAATCGTGCATTTAACACGCCATTTCATGCGCTTTGAGATGACGCTTAACCCAATACGCTATCTGAAATAGGAGCGACATAAATTGAACAAATCTGATAGAACTTCGCTGAATTCTTAAATTAACCATAATATAAAATGATCTAATCGGGTCTCTGTTTGCCCTACCCTACAAGTTTAATAGTGCATTTCACTCGTCATTTCATGCGCTTTGAGACGCCGCTTCGCCCAATAAGCTATTTGAAAGAGGAGCGACGTAAATTGAACAAATGTGATAGAATTTCGCTGAATTTTTATATTAACCTTAATGTAAAATGATCTAATCGGGTCTCTGTTCGCCCTACCCTAGAAGTTTAATAGTCCATTTTGTTCGCCATTTCATGCGCTTTGAGATGCCGCATAGCCCAATACGCTATCTGAAATATGAGCGACGTAAATTGAACAAATGTGATAGAATTTCCCTGAAATCTTACATTAAACAAAATATAAAATGATCTAATCGGGTCTCTGATTGCCCTATCATAGAAGGCTAATAGTGCATTTTCCTCATCATTCCACGCGCTTTAAGATGCCGCCTAGCCCAGTACGCTATCTGAAATAGCAGCGACGTAAATTGAACAAATGTAATAGAATTTCGCTGAATTCTTAAATTAATCATAATATAAAATGATCTAATCGGGCCTCTGTTTGCCCTACCCTAGAAGTATAATAGTGCATTTTACTCGTCATTTCATGCGCTTTGCGATGCCGCTTAGCCCAATACGCTATCTGAAATAGGAGCGATGTAAATTGAACAAATGTGATAGAATTTCGGAGAATTCTTTTGTTAACCATAATGTAAAATGATCTAATCGGGTCTCTGTTCGCCCTAGCCTAGAAGTTTAATAGTGCATTTTACTCGCCATTTCATGCGCTTTGAGATGCCGCTTAGCCCAATATGCTATCTGAAACATGAGCGACGTAAATTGAACAAATGTGATAGAATATCGCTGAATTCTTATATTAACCAAAGTATAAAATGATCTAATCGGGTCTCTGATTGCCCTATCATAGAAGTTTAATAGTGCATTTTACTCGCCATTCCACGCGCTTTGAGATGCCGCCTAGCCCAGTACGGTATCTGAAATAGGAGCTACGTAAATTGAAAAAATGTGATAGAATTTCGCTGAATACTTATATTGACCTTAATGTGAAATGATCTAATCGGGTCTCTGATCGGCCTACCCTAGAAGTATAATAGTGCATTTTACTCGCCATTTCATGCGCTTTGAGATGCCGCTTAGTCCAATACGCTATCTGAAATAGGAGCGACGTAAATTGAACAAATGTGATAGAATTTCGCTGGATTCTTAAATTAACCATAATATGAAATGATCTAATCGGGTCTCTGTTTGCCTTACCCTAGAAATTTAATAGTGTATTTTACTTGCCATTTCATGCGCTTTGAGATGCCGTTTAGCCCAATACGCTATCTGAAATATGAGCGACACGAATTGAACAAATGTGATAGAATTTCCCTGAAATCTTGTATTAAACAAAATATAAAATGATCTAATCGGGTCTCTGATTGCCCTATCATAGAAGTTTAATAGTGCATTTTACTCGCCATTCCACGCGCTTGAAGGTGCCGCTTAGCCCAGTACGCTATCTGAAATATGAGCGACGTAAATTGAACAAATGTGATAGAGTTTCGCTGAATTCTTATATTATCCTTAATGTAAAATGATCTAATCGGGTCTCTGTCTGCCCTACCCTAGGAGTTTATTAGTGCATTTTACTCGCCCTTTCATGCGCTTTGAGATGCCGCTTAGCCCAATACGCTTTCTGATATAGGAGCGACGTAAATTGAACAAATGTGATAGAATTTCGGTGAATTCTTGTATTAACCAAAGTATAAAATGATCTAATCTGGTCTCTGATTGCTCTATCATTGAAGGTTAATAGTGCATTTTACTCGCCATTCCACACGCTTTAAGATGCCGCCTAGCCCAGTACGCTATCTGAAATAGGAGCGACGGAAATTGAACAAATGTGATAGTATTTTGCTGGATTCTTAAATTAACCATAATATAAAATGATTTAATCGGTTCTCTATTTGCCCTGCCCTAGAAGTCTAATAGTGCATTTTACTCGTCATTTCATGCGCTTTGAGATGCCGCTTAGCCCTATACGCTATCTGAAATAGGAGCGACGAAAATTGAACAATTGTGATAGAATTTCCCTGAATTCTTATATTAACCTTAATGTAAAATGATCTAATCGGGTCTCTGTTCGCCCTACCCTAGAAGTTTAATATTGCATTTCACTCGTCATTTCATGCGCTTTGAGATGCCGCTTAGCCCAATACGCTATCTGATATAGGAACGACGTAAATTGAACAAATGTGATAGAATTTCGCTGAATTCTTATTTTAACCAAAATATAAAATGACCTAATCGGGTCTCTGATTGCCCTATCATAGAAGTTTAATAGTGCATTTTACTCGCCATTCCACGCACTTTAAGATGCCGCCTAGCCCAGTACGCTATCTGAAATAGGAGCGACGTAAATTGAACAAATGTAATAGAATTTCGCTGAATTCTTAAATTAACCATAATATAAAATGATCTAATCGGGCCTCTGTTTGCCCTACCCTAGAAGTATAATAGTGCATTTTACTCGTCATTTCATGCGCTTTGCGATGCCGCTTAGCCCAATACGCTATCTGAAATAGGAGCGATGTAAATTGAACAAATGTGATAGAATTTCGGAGAATTCTTTTATTAACCATAATGTAAAATGATCTAATCGGGTCTCTGTTCGCCCTAGCCTAGAAGTTTAATAGTGCATTTTACTCGCCATTTCATGCGCTTTGAGATGCCGCTTAGCCCAATATGCTATCTGAAACATGAGCGACGTAAATTGAACAAATGTGATAGAATATTGCTGAATTCTTATATTAACCAAAGAATAAAATGATCTAATCGGGTCTCTGATTGCCCTATCATAGAAGTTTAATAGTGCATTTTACTCGCCATTCCACGCGCTTTGAGATGCCGCCTAGCCCAGTACGGTATCTGAAATAGGAGCTACGTAAATTGAAAAAATGTGATAGAATTTCGCTGAATACTTATATTGACCTTAATGTAAAATGATCTAATCGGGTCTCTGATCGGCCTACCCTAGAAGTATAATAGTGAATTTCACTCGTCATTTCATGCGCTTTGAGATGCCGCTTAGCCCAATACGCTATCGGAAATACGAGCGACGTAAGTTGAACAAATGTGATAGAATTTCGCTGAATTCTTAAATTAACCATAATATAAAATGATCTTATCGGGTCTCTGTTTGCCCTACCCTAGAAGTTTAATAGTGCATTTCACTCGTCATTTCATGCGCTTTGAGATGCCGCTTAGCCCAATACGCTATCTGAAATAGGAGCGACGTAAATTGAACAAATGTGATAGAATTACGCTGAATTCTTATATTATCCTTAATGTAAAATGATCTAATCGGGTCTCTGTTCGCCCTACCCTAGAAGTTTGATAGTGCATTTTACTCGCCATTTCTTGCGCTTTGAGATGCCCCTTAGCCCAATAAGCTATCTGAAAGAGGAGCGACGTAAATTGAACAAATGTGATAGAATTTTGCTGAATTCTTAAATTAACCATAATATAAAATGATCTAATCCGGTCTCTATTTGCCCTACCCTAGAAGTTTAATAGTGCATTTTACTCGCCATTTCATGCGCTTTGAGATGCCGCTTAGTCCAATACGCTATCTGAAATAGGAGCGACGTAAATTGAACAAATGTGATAGAATTTCGCTGGATTCTTAAATTAACCATAATATGAAATGATCTAATCGGGTCTCTGTTTGCCTTACCCTAGAAATTTAATAGTGTATTTTACTTGCCATTTCATGCGCTTTGAGATGCCGTTTAGCCCAATACGCTATCTGAAATATGAGCGACACGAATTGAACAAATGTGATAGAATTTCCCTGAAATCTTGTATTAAACAAAATATAAAATGATCTAATCGGGTCTCTGATTGCCCTATCATAGAAGTTTAATAGTGCATTTTACTCCCCATTCCACGCGCTTGAAGGTGCCGCTTAGCCCAGTACGCTATCTGAAATATGAGCGACGTAAATTGAACAAATGTGATAGAGTTTCGCTGAATTCTTATATTATCCTTAATGTAAAATGATCTAATCGGGTCTCTGTCTGCCCTACCCTAGGAGTTTATTAGTGCATTTTACTCGCCCTTTCATGCGCTTTGAGATGCCGCTTAGCCCAATACGCTTTCTGATATAGGAGCGACGTAAATTGAACAAATGTGATAGAATTTCGGTGAATTCTTGTATTAACCAAAGTATAAAATGATCTAATCTGGTCTCTGATTGCTCTATCATTGAAGGTTAATAGTGCATTTTACTCGCCATTCCACACGCTTTAAGATGCCGCCTAGCCCAGTACGCTATCTGAAATAGGAGCGACGGAAATTGAACAAATGTGATAGTATTTTGCTGGATTCTTAAATTAACCATAATATAAAATGATTTAATCGGTTCTCTATTTGCCCTGCCCTAGAAGTCTAATAGTGCATTTTACTCGCCATTTCATGCGCTTTGAGATGCCGCTTAGCCCTATACGCTATCTGAAATAGGAGCGACGAAAATTGAACAATTGTGATAGAATTTCCCTGAATTCTTATATTAACCTTAATGTAAAATGATCTAATCGGGTCTCTGTTCGCCCTACCCTAGAAGTTTAATATTGCATTTCACTCGTCATTTCATGCGCTTTGAGATGCCGCTTAGCCCAATACGCTATCTGATATAGGAACGACGTAAATTGAACAAATGTGATAGAATTTCGCTGAATTCTTATTTTAACCAAAATATAAAATGACCTAATCGGGTCTCTGATTGCCCTATCATAGAAGTTTAATAGTGCACTTTACTCGCCATTCCACGCACTTTAAGATGCCGCCTAGCCCAGTACGCTATCTGAAATAGGAGCGACGTAAATTGAACAAATGTAATAGAATTTCGCTGAATTCTTAAATTAACCATAATATAAAATGATCTAATCGGGCCTCTGTTTGCCCTACCCTAGAAGTATAATAGTGCATTTTACTCGTCATTTCATGCGCTTTGCGATGCCGCTTAGCCCAATACGCTATCTGAAATAGGAGCGATGTAAATTGAACAAATGTGATAGAATTTCGGAGAATTCTTTTATTAACCATAATGTAAAATGATCTAATCGGGTCTCTGTTCGCCCTAGCCTAGAAGTTTAATAGTGCATTTTACTCGCCATTTCATGCGCTTTGAGATGCCGCTTAGCCCAATATGCTATCTGAAACATGAGCGACGTAAATTGAACAAATGTGATAGAATATCGCTGAATTCTTATATTAACCAAACTATAAAATGATCTAATCGGGTCTCTGATTGCCCTATCATAGAAGTTTAATAGTGCATTTTACTCGCCATTCCACGCACTTTGAGATGCCGCCTAGCCCAGTACGGTATCTGAAATAGGAGCTACGTAAATTGAAAAAATGTGATAGAATTTCGCTGAATACTTATATTGACCTTAATGTAAAATGATCTAATCGGGTCTCTGATCGGCCTACCCTAGAAGTATAATAGTGAATTTCACTCGTCATTTCATGCGCTTTGAGATGCCGCTTAGCCCAATACGCTATCGGAAATACGAGCGACGTAAGTTGAACAAATGTGATAGAATTTCGCTGAATTCTTAAATTAACCATAATATAAAATGATCTTATCGGGTCTCTGTTTGCCCTACCCTAGAAGTTTAATAGTGCATTTCACTCGTCATTTCATGCGCTTTGAGATGCCGCTTAGCCCAATACGCTATCTGAAATAGGAGCGACGTAAATTGAACAAATGTGATAGAATTACGCTGAATTCTTATATTATCCTTAATGTAAAATGATCTAATCGGGTCTCTGTTCGCCCTACCCTAGAAGTTTGATAGTGCATTTTACTCGCCATTTCTTGCGCTTTGAGATGCCCCTTAGCCCAATAAGCTATCTGAAAGAGGAGCGACGTAAATTGAACAAATGTGATAGAATTTTGCTGAATTCTTAAATTAACCATAATATAAAATGATCTAATCCGGTCTCTATTTGCCCTACCCTAGAAGTTTAATAGTGCATTTTACTCGCCATTTCATGCGCTTTGAGATGCCGCTTAGTCCAATACGCTATCTGAAATAGGAGCGACGTAAATTGAACAAATGTGATAGAATTTCGCTGGATTCTTAAATTAACCACAATATGAAATGATCTAATCGGGTCTCTGTTTGCCTTACCCTAGAAATTTAATAGTGTATTTTACTTGCCATTTCATGCGCTTTGAGATGCCGTTTAGCCCAATACGCTATCTGAAATATGAGCGACACGAATTGAACAAATGTGATAGAATTTCCCTGAAATCTTGTATTAAACAAAATATAAAATGATCTAATCGGGTCTCTGATTGCCCTATCATAGAAGTTTAATAGTGCATTTTACTCGCCATTCCACGCGCTTGAAGGTGCCGCTTAGCCCAGTACGCTATCTGAAATATGAGCGCCGTAAATTGAACAAATGTGATAGAGTTTCGCTGAATTCTTATATTATCCTTAATGTAAAATGATCTAATCGGGTCTCTGTCTGCCCTACCCTAGGAGTTTATTAGTGCATTTTACTCGCCCTTTCATGCGCTTTGAGATGCCGCTTAGCCCAATACGCTTTCTGATATAGGAGCGACGTAAATTGAACAAATGTGATAGAATTTCGGTGAATTCTTGTATTAACCAAAGTATAAAATGATCTAATCTGGTCTCTGATTGCTCTATCATTGAAGGTTAATAGTGCATTTTACTCGCCATTCCACACGCTTTAAGATGCCGCCTAGCCCAGTACGCTATCTGAAATAGGAGCGACGAAAATTGAACAATTGTGATAGA
>CAKAJE020000587.1:0-79811 GCA_916610135.2 Macropis europaea | reverse complement strand
CTTAAAGCGCGTGGAATGGCGAGCAAAATGCACTACTAATCTTCTATGATAGGGCAATCAGAGACCCGATTAGATCATTTTATATTTTGGTTAATATAAGAATTCAGCGAAATTCTATCACGTTTGTTCAATTTACGTCGCTCCTATTTCAGATAGCGTACTGGGCTAGGCGGCATCTTAAAGCGCATGGAATGGCGAGTAAAATGCACTACTAAACTTCTATGATAGGGCAATCAGAGACCCGATTAGATCATTGTATATTATGGTTAATTTATCAATTCAGCGAAATTCTATCACATTTGTTCAATTTACGTCACTCCTATTTCAGATAGCGTATTGGGCTAAGCGGCATCTCAAAGCGCATGAAATGGCGAGAAAATGCACTAGTAAACTTCTAGGGTAGGGCAATCAGAGACCCGATTAGATCATTTTGTATTTTGGTTAATATAAGAATTCAGCGAAATTCTATCACATTTGTTCAATTTACGTCGCTCCTATTTCAGATAGCGTATTGGGGAAAGCTGCATCTCAAAGCGCAAGACATGGCGAGTAAAATGCACTCTTAAACTTCTAGGGTAGGGCAAACAGAGACACGATTAGATCATTTTATATTTTGGTTAATATAAGAATCCAGCGAAATTCTATCACATTTGTTCAATTTACGTCGCTCCTATTTCAGATAGCGTATTGGGCTAAGCGGCATCTCAAAGCGCATGAAATGGCGAATAAAATGCACTATGAAACTTCTAGGGTATGGCAAAAAGAGACCCGATTATATCATTTTATATTATGGTTAATTTAAGAATTCAGCAAAATTCTATCACATTTGTTCAATTTACGTCGCTCCTATTTCAGATAGCGTACTGGGCTAGGCGCATCTTAAAGCGCGTGGAATGGCGAATAAAATGCACTATTAAACTTCTAGGGTAGGGCAAGCAGAGACCCGATTACATCATCTCATATTATGGTTAATTTAAGAATTCAGCAAAATTCTATCACATTTGTTCAATTTACGTCGCTCCTATTTCAGATAGCGTATTGGGCTAAGCGGCATCTCAAAGCGCATGAAATGGCGAGTGAAATGCACTATTAGACTTCTATGGTAGTGCGAACAGAGACCCGATTAGATCATTTTACATTAAGGTTAATAAAAGAATTCAGGGAAATTCTATCACATTTGATCAATTTACGTCGCTCATATTTCAGATAGCGTATTGGGCTAAGCGGCATCTCAAAGCGCATGAAATGGCGAGTAAAATGCACTATTAAACTTCTAGGGTAGGGCAAGCATAGACCCGATTACATCATCTCATATTATGGTTAATTTAAGAATTCAGCAAAATTCTATCACATTTGTTCAATTTACGTCGCTCCTATTTCAGATAGCGTACTGGGCTAGGCGGCTACTTAAAGCGCGTGGAATGGCGAGTAAAATGCACTATTAAACTTCTATGATAGGGCAATCAGTGACCCGATTAGATCATTTTATATTTTGTTTAATATAAGATTTCAGGGAAATTCTATCACATTTGTTCAATTTACGTCGCTCCTATTTCAGATAGCGTATTGGGCTAAGAGGCATCTGAAGGCGCATGAAATGGCGAGTAAAATGCACTATTAAACTTCTAGGGTTGGGCAAACAGAGACCCGATTAGATCATTTTATATTATGGTTAATTTAAGATGTCAGCTAAATTTTATCACATCTGTTCAATTTACGTCGCTCCTATTTCAGATAGCTGGGCTAGGCGGCATCTTAAAGCGCGTAGAATGGCGAGTAAAGTGCACTACTAAACTTCTATGATAGGGCAATCAGAGACCCGTTTAGATCATTTTATATTTTGTTTAATATCAGATTTCTGGGAATTTGTATCACATTTGATCAATTTACGTCGCTCCTATTTCAGATAGCGTATTGGGCTAAGCGGCATCTCAAAGCGCATGAAATGGCGAGTAAAATGCACTATTAAACTTCTAGGGTAGGGCAAGCATAGACCCGATTACATCATCTCATATTATGGTTAATTTAAGAATTCAGCAAAATTCTATCACATTTGTTCAATTTACGTCGCTCCTATTTCAGATAGCGTACTGGGCTAGGCGGCAACTTAAAGCGCGTGGAATGGCGAGTAAAATGCACTATTAAACTTCTATGATAGGGCAATCAGTGACCCGATTAGATCATTTTATATTTTGTTTAATATAAGATTTCAGGGAAATTCTATCACATTTGTTCAATTTACGTCGCTCCTATTTCAGATAGCGTATTGGGCTAAGATGTATCTGAAGGCGCATGAAATGGCGAGTAAAATGCACTATCAAACTTCTAGGGTTGGGCAAACAGAGACCCGATTAGATCATTTTATATTATGGTTAATTTAAGATGTCAGCTAAATTTTATCACATCTGTTCAATTTACGTCGCTCCTATTTCAGATAGATGGGCTAGGCGGCATCTTAAAGCGCGTGGAATGGCGAGTGAAGTGCACTACTAAACTTCTAGGATAGGGCAATCAGAGACCCGTTTAGATCATTTTATATTTTGTTTAATATCAGATTTCAGGGAATTTGTATCACATTTGTTCAATTTACGTCGCTCCTAATTCAGATAGCGTATTCGGCTAAGCGGCATCTCAAAGCGCATGAAATGGCGAATAAAATGCACTCTTAAACTTCTAGGCTAGGGCAAACAGAGACCCGATTAGATCATTTTATATTACGGTTAATTTAAGAATTCAGCAAAATTCTATCACATTTGTTCAATTTACGTCGCTCCTATTTCAGACAGCGCATTGGGCTCGGCGGCATCTTAAAGCGCGTGGAATGGCGAGTGAAATGCACTATTAGACTTGTATGGTATGGCGAACAGAGACCCGATTAGATCATTTTATATTACGGTTAATATAAGAATTCAGCGTAATTCTATCACATTTGTTCAACTTACGTCGCTCCTAATTTAGATAGCGTGCTGGGCTAGGCGGCATCTTAAAGCGCGTGGAATGGCGAGTAAAATGCACTACTAAACTTCTATGATAGGGCAATCAGAGACCCGATTAGATCATTTTATATTTTGTTTAATATAAGATTTCAGGGATATTGTATCACATTTGTTCAATTTACGTCGCTCCTATTTCAGATAGCGTATTCGGCTAAGCGGCATCTCAAAGCGCATGAAATGGCGAATAAAATGCACTACTAAACTTCTAGGCTAGGGCGAACAGAGACCCGATCAGATCATTTTACATTATGGTTAATAAAAGAATTCAGCGAAATTCTATCACATTTGTTCAAATTACGTCGCTCCTATTTCAGATAGCGTATTGGGCTAAGCGGCATCTCAAAGTGCATGAAATGGCGAGTGAAATGCACTATTAGACTTCTATGGTAGGGCGAACAGAGACCCGATTAGATCATTTTACATTAAGGTTAATATCAGATTTCACGGAAATTCTATCACATTTGTTCAATTTACGTCGCTCCTATTTCAGATAGCGTATTGGGCTAAGCGGCATTTCAAAGTGCATGAAATGGCGAGTAAAATGCACTATTAAACTTCTAGGATAAGGCAAACAGAGACCCGATTAGATCATTTTATATTACGGTTAATATAAGAATTCAGCGTGATTCTATCACATTTGTTCATCTTACGTCGCTCCTATTTCAGATAGCGTACTGGGCTAGGCGGCATCTTAAAGCGCGTGGAAGGGCGAGTAAAATGCAATACTAAACTTCTATGATACAGTAATCAGAGACCCGATTACATTATTTTATATTTTGTTTAATATAAGATTTCAGGGAAATTCTATCACATTTGTTCAATTTACGTCGCTCCTATTTCAGATAGCGTATTGGGCTAAGCGGCATCTCAAAGCGCATGAAATGGCGAATAAAATGCACTATTAAACTTCTAGGCTAGGGCGAACAGAGACCCGATTAGATCATTTTACATTATGGTTAATAAAAGAATTCAGCGAAATTCTATCACATTTGTTCAACTTACGTCGCTCCTATTTCAGATAGCGTACTGGGCTAGGCGCCATCTTAAAGCGCGTGGAATGGCGAGTAAAATGCACAGCTCAACTTTTATGATAGGGCAATCAGAGTCCCGATTAGCTCATTTTATATTATGTTTAATATAAGATTTCATGGAAATTCTATCACATTTGTTCAATTTACGTCGCTCCTATTTCAGATAGCTTATTGGGCTAAGCGGCATGTCAAAGCGCATGAAATGACGAGTGAAATGCACTGTTATACTTCTATGATATTGCAATCAGAGACCCGATTAGATCATTTTATATTTTGTTTAATATAAGATTTCAGGGAAATTCTATCACATTTGTTTAATTTTCGTCGCTCCTATTTCAGATAGCGTATTGGGCGATGCGGCATCTCAAAGCGCATGAAATGGCGACTAAAATGCACGATTAAACTTCTAGGGTAGCGCAAGCAGAGACCCGATTAGATCATTTTATATTATGGTTAATTTAAGAATTCAGCAAAATTCTATCACATTCGTTCAATTTAGGTCGCTCCCATTTCAGATTGCGTACTGGGCTAGGCGGCATCTTAAAGCGCGTGGAATGCCGTGTAAAATCCACTATTAAACTTCTTGGCTAGGGCGAACAGAGACCAGATTAGATCATTTTACATTCTGGTTAATAAAATAATTCAGCGAAATTCTATCACCTTTGTTCAACTTTCGTCGCTCCTATTTCAGATAGCTTATTGTGCTTAGCGGCATCTCAAAGCGCATGAAGTGACGAGTGAAATGCACTATTGAACTTCTAGGGTAGGGCAAACAGAGACCCGATTGGATCATTTTACATTATGGTTAATAAAAGAATTCAGCGAAATTCTATCACATTTGTTCATCTTACGTCGCTCGTATTTCAGATAGCGTACGGGGCTAGGCGCCATCTTAAAGCGCGTGGAATGGCGAGTAAAATGCACAGCTCAACTTTTATGATAGGGCAATCAGAGACCCGATTAGCTCATTTTATATTATGTTTAATATAAGATTTCATGGAATTTCTATCACATTTGTTCAATTTACGTCGCTCCTAATTCAGATAGCGCATTCGGCTAAGCGGCATGTCAAAGCGCATGAAATGACGAGTGAAATGCACTATTAAACTTCTAGGGTAGGGCAAACAGAGACCCGATTATATCATTTTACATTATGGTTAATGTAAGAATTCAGCGAAATTCTATCACATTTGTTCAATTTACGTCGCTCCTATTTCAGATAGCTTATTGGGCTTAGCGGCATCTCAAAGCGCATGAAGTGACGAGTGAAATGTACTATTAAACTTCTAGGGTAGGGCAAACAGAGACCCGATTAGATCATTTTATATTATGGTTAATTTAAGAATTCAGCAAAATTCTATCACATTTGTTCAACTTACGTCGCTCCTATTTCAGATAGCGTACTGGGCTAGGCGCCATCTTAAAGCGCGTGGAATGGCGAGTAAAATGCACTGCTCAACTTCTAGGCTAGGGCGAACAGAGACCCGGTCAGATCATTTTACATTATGGTTAATAAAAGAATTCAGAGAAATTCTATCACATTTGTTCAATTTACGTCGCTCCTATTACGGATAGCGTACTGGGCTAGGCGGCATCCTAAACCGCGTGGAGTGGCGAGTAAAATGCACTATTAAACTTCTAGGCTAGGGAGAACAGAGACCCGATTAGATCATTTTACATTATGGTTCATAAAAGAATTCAGCGAAACTCTATCACATTTTTTCAACTTACGTCGCTCCTATTTCAGATAGCGTATTGGGCTAAGCGGCATCTCAAAGCGCATGAAATGGCGAGTAAAATGCCCTATTAAACTTCTAGGGTAGGTCAAACAGAGACCCGATTAGATCATTTTATATTATGGTTAATTTAAGAATTCAGCAAAATTCTATCACATTTGTTCAATTTACGTCGCTCCTATTTCAGATAGCGTATTGGGCTAAGCGGCATCTCAAAGCGCATGAAATGGCGAGTAAAATGCACTATAAAACTTCTAGGGTAGGGCAAGCAGAGACCCGATTACATCATCTCATATTATGGTTAATTTAAGAATTCAGCAAAATTCTATCACATTTGTTCAATTTACGTCGCTCCTATTTCAGATAGCGTATTGGGCTAAGCGGCATCTCAAAGCGCATGAAATGGCGAGTGAAATGCACTATTAGACTTCTATGGTAGGGCGAACAGAGACCCGATTAGATCATTTTACATTAAGGTTAATAAAAGAATTCAGGGAAATTCTATCACATTTGATCAATTTACGTCGCTCCTATTCCAGATAGCGTACTGGGCTATGCGGCATCTCAAAGCACATGAAATGGCGAGTAAAATGCCCTATTAAACTTCTAGGGTAGGTCAAACAGAGACCCGATTAGATCATTTTATATTATGGTTAATTTAAGAATTCAGCAAAATTCTATCACATTTGTTCAATTTACGTCGCTCCTATTTCAGATAGCGTATTGGGCTAAGCGGCATCTCAAAGCGCATGAAATGGCGAGTAAAATGCACTATTAAACTTCTAGGGTAGGGCAAGCATAGACCCGATTACATCATCTCATATTATGGTTAATTTAAGAATTCAGCAAAATTCTATCACATTTGTTCAATTTACGTCGCTCCTATTTCAGACAGCGTATTGGGCTCGGCGGCATCTTAAAGCGCGTGGAATGGCGAGTGAAATGCACTATTAGACTTCTATGGTATGGCGAACAGAGACCCGATTAGATCATTTTATATTACGGTTAATATAAGAATTCAGCGTAATTCTATCACATTTGTTCAACTTACGTCGCTCCTAATTTAGATAGCGTGCTGGGCTAGGCGGCATCTTAAAGCGCGTGGAATGGCGAGTAAAATGCACTACTAAACTTCTATGATAGGGCAATCAGAGACCCGATTAGATCATTTTATATTTTGTTTAATATAAGATTTGAGGGATATTGTATCACATTTGTTCAATTTACGTCGCTCCTATTTCAGATAGCGTATTCGGCTAAGCGGCATCTCAAAGCGCATGAAATGGCGAATAAAATGCACTACTAAACTTCTAGGCTAGGGCGAACAGAGACCCGATCAGATCATTTTACATTATGGTTAATAAAAGAATTCAGCGAAATTCTATCACATTTGTTCAAATTACGTCGCTCCTATTTCAGATAGCGTATTGGGCTAAGCGGCATCTCATAGTGCATGAAATGGCGAGTGAAATGCACTATTAGACTTCTATGGTAGGGCGAACAGAGACCCGATTAGATCATTTTACATTAAGGTTAATATAAGATTTCACGGAAATTCTATCACATTTGTTCAATTTACGTCGCTCCTATTTCAGATAGCGTATTGGGCTAAGCGGCATTTCAAAGTGCATGAAATGGCGAGTAAAATGCACTATTAAACTTCTAGGATAAGGCAAACAGAGACCCGATTAGATCATTTTATATTACGGTTAATATAAGAATTCAGCGTGATTCTATCACATTTGTTCATCTTACGTCGCTCCTATTTCAGATAGCGTACTGGGCTAGGCGGCATCTTAAAGCGCGTGGAAGGGCGAGTAAAATGCAATACTAAACTTCTATGATACAGTAATCAGAGACCCGATTACATTATTTTATATTTTGTTTAATATAAGATTTCAGGGAAATTCTATCACATTTGTTCAATTTACGTCGCTCCTATTTCAGATAGCGTATTGGGCTAAGCGGCATCTCAAAGCGCATGAAATGGCGAATAAAATGCACTATTAAACTTCTAGGCTAGGGCGAACAGAGACCCGATTAGATCATTTTACATTATGGTTAATAAAAGAATTCAGCGAAATTCTATCACATTTGTTCAACTTACGTCGCTCCTATTTCAGATAGCGTACTGGGCTAGGCGCCATCTTAAAGCGCGTGGAATGGCGAGTAAAATGCACAGCTCAACTTTTATGATAGGGCAATCAGAGTCCCGATTAGCTCATTTTATATTATGTTTAATATAAGATTTCATGGAAATTCTATCACATTTGTTCAATTTACGTCGCTCCTATTTCAGGTAGCTTATTGGGCTAAGCGGCATGTCAAAGCGCATGAAATGACGAGTGAAATGCACTGTTAAACTTCTATGATATTGCAATCAGAGACCCGATTAGATCATTTTATATTTTCTTTAATATAAGATTTCAGGGAAATTCTATCACATTTGTTCAATTTACGTCGCTCCTATTTCAGATAGCTTATTGGGCTAAGCGGCATGTCAAAGCGCATGAAATGACGAGTGAAATGCACTGTTAAACTTCTATGATATTGCAATCAGAGACCCGATTAGATCATTTTATATTTTGTTTAATATAAGATTTCAGGGAAATTCTATCACATTTGTTCAATTTACGTCGCTCCTATTTCAGATAGCTTATTGGGCTATGCGGCATGTCAAAGCGCATGAAATGACGAGTGAAATGCACTGTTAAACTTCTATGATATTGCAATCAGAGACCCGATTAGATCATTTTATATTTTCTTTAATATAAGATTTCAGGGAAATTCTATCACATTTGTTCAATTTACGTCGCTCCTATTTCAGATAGCGTATTGGGCTAAGCGGCATCTCAAAGCGCATGAAATGGCGAGTAAAATGCACTATTAAACTTCTAGGGTAGGGCAAGCATAGACCCGATTACATCATCTCATATTATGGTTAATTTAAGAATTCAGCAAAATTCTATCACATTTGTTCAATTTACGTCGCTCCTATTTCAGACAGCGTATTGGGCTCGGCGGCATCTTAAAGCGCGTGGAATGGCGAGTGAAATGCACTATTAGACTTCTATGGTATGGCGAACAGAGACCCGATTAGATCATTTTATATTACGGTTAATATAAGAATTCAGTGTAATTCTATCACATTTGTTCAACTTACGTCGCTCCTATTTCAGGTAGCGTACTGGGCTAGGCGGCATCTTAAAGCGCGTGGAATGGCGATCAAAATGCACTACTAATCTTCTATGATAGGGCAATCAGAGACCCGATTAGATCATTTTATATTTTGTTTAATATAAGATTTCAGGGAAATTCTATCACATTTGTTTAATTTTCGTCGCTCCTATTTCAGATAGCGTATTGGGCGATGCGGCATCTCAAAGCGCATGAAATGGCGACTAAAATGCACTATTAAACTTCTAGGGTAGCGCAAGCAGAGACCCGATTAGATCATTTTATATTATGGTTAATTTAAGAATTCAGCAAAATTCTATCACATTCGTTCAATTTAGGTCGCTCCCATTTCAGATTGCGTACTGGGCTAGGCGGCATCTTAAAGCGCGTGGAATGCCGTGTAAAATCCACTATTAAACTTCTTGGCTAGGGCGAACAGAGACCAGATTAGATCATTTTACATTCTGGTTAATAAAATAATTCAGCGAAATTCTATCACCTTTGTTCAACTTTCGTCGCTCCTATTTCAGATAGCTTATTGTGCTTAGCGGCATCTCAAAGCGCATGAAGTGACGAGTGAAATGCACTATTGAACTTCTAGGGTAGGGCAAACAGAGACCCGATTGGATCATTTTACATTATGGTTAATAAAAGAATTCAGCGAAATTCTATCACATTTGTTCATCTTACGTCGCTCCTATTTCAGATAGCGTACTGGGCTAGGCGCCATCTTAAAGCGCGTGGAATGGCGAGTAAAATGCACAGCTCAACTTTTATGATAGGGCAATCAGAGACCCGATTAGCTCATTTTATATTATGTTTAATATAAGATTTCATGGAATTTCTATCACATTTGTTCAATTTACGTCGCTCCTATTTCAGATAGCTTATTGGGCTTAGCGGCATCTCAAAGCGCATGAAGTGACGAGTGAAATGTACTATTAAACTTCTAGGGTAGGGCAAACAGAGACCCGATTAGATCATTTTATATTATGGTTAATTTAAGAATTCAGCAAAATTCTATCACATTTGTTCAACTTACGTCGCTCCTATTTCAGATAGCGTACTGGGCTAGGCGCCATCTTAAAGCGCGTGGAATGGCGAGTAAAATGCACTGCTCAACTTCTAGGCTAGGGCGAACAGAGACCCGGTCAGATCATTTTACATTATGGTTAATAAAAGAATTCAGAGAAATTCTATCACATTTGTTCAATTTACGTCGCTCCTATTACGGATAGCGTACTGGGCTAGGCGGCATCCTAAACCGCGTGGAGTGGCGAGTAAAATGCACTATTAAACTTCTAGGCTAGGGAGAACAGAGACCCGATTAGATCATTTTACATTATGGTTCATAAAAGAATTCAGCGAAACTCTATCACATTTTTTCAACTTACGTCGCTCCTATTTCAGATAGCGTATTGGGCTAAGCGGCATCTCAAAGCGCATGAAATGGCGAGTAAAATGCCCTATTAAACTTCTAGGGTAGGTCAAACAGAGACCCGATTAGATCATTTTATATTATGGTTAATTTAAGAATTCAGCAAAATTCTATCACATTTGTTCAATTTACGTCGCTCCTATTTCAGATAGCGTATTGGGCTAAGCGGCATCTCAAAGCGCATGAAATGGCGAGTAAAATGCACTATAAAACTTCTAGGGTAGGGCAAGCAGAGACCCGATTACATCATCTCATATTATGGTTAATTTAAGAATTCAGCAAAATTCTATCACATTTGTTCAATTTACGTCGCTCCTATTTCAGATAGCGTATTGGGCTAAGCGGCATCTCAAAGCGCATGAAATGGCGAGTGAAATGCACTATTAGACTTCTATGGTAGGGCGAACAGAGACCCGATTAGATCATTTTACATTAAGGTTAATAAAAGAATTCAGGGAAATTCTATCACATTTGATCAATTTACGTCGCTCCTATTCCAGATAGCGTATTGGGCTATGCGGCATCTCAAAGCACATGAAATGGCGAGTAAAATGCCCTATTAAACTTCTAGGGTAGGTCAAACAGAGACCCGATTAGATCATTTTATATTATGGTTAATTTAAGAATTCAGCAAAATTCTATCACATTTGTTCAATTTACGTCGCTCCTATTTCAGATAGCGTATTGGGCTAAGCGGCATCTCAAAGCGCATGAAATGGCGAGTAAAATGCACTATTAAACTTCTAGGGTAGGGCAAGCATAGACCCGATTACATCATCTCATATTATGGTTAATTTAAGAATTCAGCAAAATTCTATCACATTTGTTCAATTTACGTCGCTCCTATTTCAGACAGCGTATTGGGCTCGGCGGCATCTTAAAGCGCGTGGAATGGCGAGTGAAATGCACTATTAGACTTCTATGGTATGGCGAACAGAGACCCGATTAGATCATTTTATATTACGGTTAATATAAGAATTCAGCGTAATTCTATCACATTTGTTCAACTTACGTCGCTCCTAATTTAGATAGCGTGCTGGGCTAGGCGGCATCTTAAAGCGCGTGGAATGGCGAGTAAAATGCACTACTAAACTTCTATGATAGGGCAATCAGAGACCCGATTAGATCATTTTATATTTTGTTTAATATAAGATTTCAGGGATATTGTATCACATTTGTTCAATTTACGTCGCTCCTATTTCAGATAGCGTATTCGGCTAAGCGGCATCTCAAAGCGCATGAAATGGTGAATAAAATGCACTACTAAACTTCTAGGCTAGGGCGAACAGAGACCCGATCAGATCATTTTACATTATGGTTAATAAAAGAATTCAGCGAAATTCTATCACATTTGTTCAAATTACGTCGCTCCTATTTCAGATAGCGTATTGGGCTAAGCGGCATCTCAAAGTGCATGAAATGGCGAGTGAAATGCACTATTAGACTTCTATGGTAGGGCGAACAGAGACCCGATTAGATCATTTTACATTAAGGTTAATATAAGATTTCACGGATATTCTATCACATTTGTTCAATTTACGTCGCTCCTATTTCAGATAGCGTATTGGGCTAAGCGGCATTTCAAAGTGCATGAAATGGCGAGTAAAATGCACTATTAAACTTCTAGGATAAGGCAAACAGAGACCCGATTAGAACATTTTATATTACGGTTAATATAAGAATTCAGCGTGATTCTATCACATTTGTTCATCTTACGTCGCTCCTATTTCAGATAGCGTACTGGGCTAGGCGGCATCTTAAAGCGCGTGGAAGGGCGAGTAAAATGCAATACTAAACTTCTATGATACAGTAATCAGAGACCCGATTACATTATTTTATATTTTGTTTAATATAAGATTTCAGGGAAATTCTATCACATTTGTTCAATTTACGTCGCTCCTATTTCAGATAGCGTATTGGGCTAAGCGGCATCTCAAAGCGCATGAAATGGCGAATAAAATGCACTATTAAACTTCTAGGCTAGGGCGAACAGAGACCCGATTAGATCATTTTACATTATGGTTAATAAAAGAATTCAGCGAAATTCTATCACATTTGTTCAACTTACGTCGCTCCTATTTCAGATAGCGTACTGGGCTAGGCGCCATCTTAAAGCGCGTGGAATGGCGAGTAAAATGCACAGCTCAACTTTTATGATAGGGCAATCAGAGTCCCGATTAGCTCATTTTATATTATGTTTAATATAAGATTTCATGGAAATTCTATCACATTTGTTCAATTTACGTCGCTCCTATTTCAGGTAGCTTATTGGGCTAAGCGGCATGTCAAAGCGCATGAAATGACGAGTGAAATGCACTGTTAAACTTCTATGATATTGCAATCAGAGACCCGATTAGATCATTTTATATTTTCTTTAATATAAGATTTCAGGGAAATTCTATCACATTTGTTCAATTTACGTCGCTCCTATTTCAGATAGCTTATTGGGCTAAGCGGCATGTCAAAGCGCATGAAATGACGAGTGAAATGCACTGTTAAACTTCTATGATATTGCAATCAGAGACCCGATTAGATCATTTTATATTTTGTTTAATATAAGATTTCAGGGAAATTCTATCACATTTGTTCAATTTACGTCGCTCCTATTTCAGATAGCTTATTGGGCTAAGCGGCATGTCAAAGCGCATGAAATGACGAGTGAAATGCACTGTTAAACTTCTATGATATTGCAATCAGAGACCCGATTAGATCATTTTATATTTTCTTTAATATAAGATTTCAGGGAAATTCTATCACATTTGTTCAATTTACGTCGCTCCTATTTCAGATAGCGTATTGGGCTAAGCGGCATCTCAAAGCGCATGAAATGGCGAGTAAAATGCACTATTAAACTTCTAGGGTAGGGCAAGCATAGACCCGATTACATCATCTCATATTATGGTTAATTTAAGAATTCAGCAAAATTCTATCACATTTGTTCAATTTACGTCGCTCCTATTTCAGACAGCGTATTGGGCTCGGCGGCATCTTAAAGCGCGTGGAATGGCGAGTGAAATGCACTATTAGACTTCTATGGTATGGCGAACAGAGACCCGATTAGATCATTTTATATTACGGTTAATATAAGAATTCAGTGTAATTCTATCACATTTGTTCAACTTACGTCGCTCCTATTTCAGGTAGCGTACTGGGCTAGGCGGCATCTTAAAGCGCGTGGAATGGCGATCAAAATGCACTACTAATCTTCTATGATAGGGCAATCAGAGACCCGATTAGATCATTTTATATTTTGGTTAATATTAAATTTCAGGGAAATTCTATCACATTTGTTTAATTTTCGTCGCTCCTATTTCAGATAGCGTATTGGGCTAAGCGGCATCTCAAAGTGCATGAAATGGCGAGTGAAATGCACTATTAGACTTCTATGGTAGGGCGAACAGAGACCCGATTAGATCATTTTACATTAAGGTTAATATAAGATTTCACGGAAATTCTATCACATTTGTTCAATTTACGTCGCTCCTATTTCAGATAGCGTATTGGGCTAAGCGGCATTTCAAAGTGCATGAAATGGCGAGTAAAATGCACTATTAAACTTCTAGGATAAGGCAAACAGAGACCCGATTAGATCATTTTATATTACGGTTAATATAAGAATTCAGCGTGATTCTATCACATTTGTTCATCTTACGTCGCTCCTATTTCAGATAGCGTACTGGGCTAGGCGGCATCTTAAAGCGCGTGGAAGGGCGAGTAAAATGCAATACTAAACTTCTATGATACAGTAATCAGAGACCCGATTACATTATTTTATATTTTGTTTAATATAAGATTTCAGGGAAATTCTATCACATTTGTTCAATTTACGTCGCTCCTATTTCAGATAGCGTATTGGGCTAAGCGGCATCTCAAAGCGCATGAAATGGCGAATAAAATGCACTATTAAACTTCTAGGCTAGGGCGAACAGAGACCCGATTAGATCATTTTACATTATGGTTAATAAAAGAATTCAGCGAAATTCTATCACATTTGTTCAACTTACGTCGCTCCTATTTCAGATAGCGTACTGGGCTAGGCGCCATCTTAAAGCGCGTGGAATGGCGAGTAAAATGCACAGCTCAACTTTTATGATAGGGCAATCAGAGTCCCGATTAGCTCATTTTATATTATGTTTAATATAAGATTTCATGGAAATTCTATCACATTTGTTCAATTTACGTCGCTCCTATTTCAGGTAGCTTATTGGGCTAAGCGGCATGTCAAAGCGCATGAAATGACGAGTGAAATGCACTGTTAAACTTCTATGATATTGCAATCAGAGACCCGATTAGATCATTTTATATTTTCTTTAATATAAGATTTCAGGGAAATTCTATCACATTTGTTCAATTTACGTCGCTCCTATTTCAGATAGCTTATTGGGCTAAGCGGCATGTCAAAGCGCATGAAATGACGAGTGAAATGCACTGTTAAACTTCTATGATATTGCAATCAGAGACCCGATTAGATCATTTTATATTTTGTTTAATATAAGATTTCAGGGAAATTCTATCACATTTGTTCAATTTACGTCGCTCCTATTTCAGATAGCTTATTGGGCTAAGCGGCATGTCAAAGCGCATGAAATGACGAGTGAAATGCACTGTTAAACTTCTATGATGTTGCAATCAGAGACCCGATTAGATCATTTTATATTTTCTTTAATATAAGATTTCAGGGAAATTCTATCACATTTGTTCAATTTACGTCGCTCCTATTTCAGATAGCTTATTGGGCTAAGCGGCATGTCAAAGCGCATGAAATGACGAGTGAAATGCACTGTTAAACTTCTATGATATTGCAATCAGAGACCCGATTAGATCATTTTATATTATGGTTAATTTAAGAATTCAGCAAAATTCTATCACATTCGTTCAATTTAGGTCGCTCCAATTTCAGATTGCGTACTGGGCTAGGCGGCATCTTAAAGCGCGTGGAATGCCGTGTAAAATCCACTATTAAACTTCTAGGCTAGGGCGAACAGAGACCAGATTAGATCATTTTACATTCTGGTTAATAAAATAATTCAGCGAAATTCTATCACCTTTGTTCAACTTTCGTCGCTCCTATTTCAGATAGCTTATTGTGCTTAGCGGCATCTCAAAGCGCATGAAGTGACGAGTGAAATGCACTATTGAACTTCTAGGGTAGGGCAAACAGAGACCCGATTGGATCATTTTACATTATGGTTAATAAAAGAATTCAGCGAAATTCTATCACATTTGTTCAACTTACGTCGCTCCTATTTCAGATAGCGTACTGGGCTAGGCGCCATCTTAAAGCGCGTGGAATGGCGAGTAAAATGCACAGCTCAACTTTTATGATAGGGCAATCAGAGACCCGATTAGCTCATTTTATATTATGTTTAATATAAGATTTCATGGAATTTCTATCACATTTGTTCAATTTACGTCGCTCCTAATTCAGATAGCGTATTCGGCTAAGCGGCATGTCAAAGCGCATGAAATGACGAGTGAAATGCACTATTAAACTTCTAGGGTAGGGCAAACAGAGACCCGATTATATCATTTTACATTATGGTTAATGTAAGAATTCAGCGAAATTCTATCACATTTGTTCAATTTACGTCGCTCCTATTTCAGATAGCTTATTGGGCTTAGCGGCATCTCAAAGCGCATGAAGTGACGAGTGAAATGTACTATTAAACTTCTAGGGTAGGGCAAACAGAGACCCGATTAGATCATTTTATATTATGGTTAATTTAAGAATTCAGCAAAATTCTATCACATTTGTTCAACTTACGTCGCTCCTATTTCAGATAGCGTACTGGGCTAGGCGCCATCTTAAAGCGCGTGGAATGGCGAGTAAAATGCACTGCTCAACTTCTAGGCTAGGGCGAACAGAGACCCGATCAGATCATTTTACATTATGGTTAATAAAAGAATTCAGCGAAATTCTATCACATTTGTTCAAATTACGTCGCTCCTATTTCAGATAGCGTATTGGGCTAAGCGGCATTTCAAAGTGCATGAAATGGCGAGTAAAATGCACTATTAAACTTCTAGGATAAGGCAAACAGAGACCCGATTAGATCATTTTATATTACGGTTAATATAAGAATTCAGCGTGATTCTATCACATTTGTTCATCTTACGTCGCTCCTATTTCAGATAGCGTACTGGGCTAGGCGGCATCTTAAAGCGAGTGAAAGGGCGAGTAAAATGCAATACTAAACTTCTATGATACAGTAATCAGAGACCCGATTACATTATTTTATATTTTGTTTAATATAAGATTTCAGGGAAATTCTATCACATTTGTTCAATTTACGTCGCTCCTATTTCAGATAGCGTATTGGGCTAAGCGGCATCTCAAAGCGCATGAAATGACGAGTGAAATGCACTATTAAACTTCTAGGGTAGGGCAAACAGAGACCCGATTATATCATTTTACATTATGGTTAATGTAAGAATTCAGCGAAATTCTATCACATTTGTTCAATTTACGTCGCTCCTATTTCAGATAGCTTATTGGGCTTAGCGGCATCTCAAAGCGCATGAAGTAACGAGTGAAATGTACTATTAAACTTCTAGGGTAGGGCAAACAGAGACCCGATTAGATCATTTTATATTATGGTTAATTTAAGAATTCAGCAAAATTCTATCACATTTGTTCAACTTACGTCGCTCCTATTTCAGATAGCGTACTGGGCTAGGCGCCATCTTAAAGCGCGTGGAATGGCGAGTAAAATGCACTGCTCAACTTCTAGGCTAGGGCGAACAGAGACCCGATCAGATCATTTTACATTATGGTTAATATAAGAATTCACGGAAATTCTATCACATTTGTTCAATTTACGTCGCTCCTATTTCAGATAGCGTACTGGGCTAAGCGGCATTTCCAAGTGCATGAAATGGCGAGTAAAATGCACTACTAAACTTCTAGGATAAGGCAAACAGAGACCCGATTAGATCATTTTATATTACGGTTAATATAAGAATTCAGCGTAATTCTATCACATTTGTTCAATTTACGTCGCTCCTATTTCAGATAGCGTACTGTACTAGACGGCATCTTAAGGCGCGTGGAATGGCGAGTAAAATGCACTATTAAACTTCTATGGTAGGGAAACCAGAGACCCGATTAGATCATTTTATATTAAGGTTACTTTAAGAATTCAGCGAAATTCTATCACATTTGTTCAATTTACGTCGCTCCTATTTCAAATAGCTTATTGGGCGAAGCGGCGTCTCAAAGCGCATGAAATGACGAGTGAAATGCACTATTAAACTTCTAGGGTAGGGCAAACAGAGACCCGATTAGATCATTTGATATTATGGTTAATTTAAGAATTCAGCGAAATTCTATCACATTTGTTCAATTTACGTCGCTCCTATTTCAGATAGCGCACTGGGCTAGGCGGCATCCTAAAGCGCGTGGAGTGGCGAGTAAAATGCACTATTAATCTTCTATGATAGGGCAAACAGAGACCCGATTAGATCATTTTATATTATGGTTAATTTAAGAATTCAGCAAAATTCTATCACATTTGTTCAACTTACGTAGATCCTATTTTAGATAGCGTATTGGGCTATGCGGCATCTTAAAGCGCATGAAATGGCGAGTAAAATGCACTATTAAACTTCTAGGGTAGGGCAATCAGAGACCCGATTAGATCATTTTACATTTTGTTTAATATAAGATTTCAGGGAAATTCTATCACATTTGTTCAACTTACATCGCTCCTATTTCAAATAGCGTATTGGGCTAAGCTGCATCACAATGCGCATGAAATGGCGAGTAAAATGCACTAGTAAACTTCTAGGGTAGGGCAATCAGAGACCCGATTAGATCATTTTATACTATGGTTAATTTAAGAATTCAGCAAAATTCTATCACATTTGTTCAATTTACGTCGTTCCTATTTCAGATAGCGTACTGGGCTAGGCGGCATCTTAAAGCGCGTGGAATGGCGAGTAAAATTAACTATTAAACTCCTATGATAGGGCAATCAGAGAACCGATTAGATCATTTTATATTTTGGTTAATATAAAAATTCAGCGAAATTCTATCACAATTGTTCAATTTACGTCGCTCCTATTTCAGATAGCGTATTGGGCTAAGCGGCAACTCAAAGCGCATGAAATGACGAGTGAAATGCACTACTAAACTTCTAGGGTAGGGCGAACAGAGACCCGATTAGATCATTTTACATTAAGGTTAATATAACAATTCAGGGAAATTCTATCACATTTGTTCAATTTACGTCGCTCCTATTTCAAATAGCGTACTCGGATAGGCGGCATCTTGAAGCGCGTGGAATGGCGAGTAAAATGCACTATTAAACGTCTAGTGTAGGGCAATCAGAGACCCGATTAGATCATTGTATATTATGGTTAATTTATCAATTCAGCGAAATTCTATCACATTCGTTCAATTTACGTCACTCCTATTTCAGATAGCGTATTGGGCTAAGCGGCATCTCAAAGCGCATGAAATGGCGAGAAAATGCACTATTAAACTTCTAGGATAAGGCAAACAGAGACCCGATTAGATCATTTCATATTACGGATAATATAAGAATTCAGCGTAATTCTGTCACATTCGTTCGACTTACGTAGCTCCTATTTCAGATAGCGTACTGGGCTAGGCGGCATCTTAAAGCGCGTGGAATGGCGAGTAAAATGCACTATTCAACTTCTATGATAGGGCAATCAGAGACCCGATTAGATCATTTTGTATTTTGGTTAATATAAGAATTCAGCGAAATTCTATCACATTTGTTCAATTTACGTCGCTCCTATTTCAGATAGCGTATTGGGGAAAGCTGCATCTCAAAGCGCAAGACATGGCGAGTAAAATGCACTCTTAAACTTCTAGGGTAGGGCAAACAGAGACACGATTAGATCATTTTATATTTTGGATAATATAAGAATTCAGCGAAATTCTATCACATTTGTTCAACTTACGTCGCTCCAATTTCAGATAGCGTATTGGGCTAAGCGGCATCTCAAAGCGCATGAAATGGCGAATAAAATGCACTATGAAACTTCTAGGGTATGGCAAAAAGAGACCCGATTATATCATTTTATATTATGGTTAATTTAAGAATTCAGCAAAATTCTATCACATTTGTTCAATTTACGTCGCTCCTATTTCAGATAGCGTACTGGGCTAGGCGCATCTTAAAGCGCGTGGAATGGCGAATAAAATGCACTATTAAAGTTCTATGCTAGGGCAATCAGAGACCCGAATAGATCATTTTATATTTTGGTTAATATAAGAATTCAGTGAAATTCTATCACATTTGTTCAATTTACGTCGCTCCTATTTCGGATAGCGTACTGGGCTAGGCGGCATCCTAAAGCGCGTGGAGTGGCGAGTAAAATGCACTATTAATCTTCTATGATAGGGCAATCAGAGACCCGATTAGATCATTTTATATTTTGGTTAGTATAAGAATTCAGCGAAATTCTATCAGATTTGTTCAATTTACGTCGCTCGTATTTCAGATAGCGTATTGGGCTAAGCGGCATCTCAAAGCGCATGAAATGGCGAGGAAAATGCACTATTAAACGTCTAGGGTAGGGCAAACAGAGACCCGATTAGATCATTTTATGTTATGGTTAATTTAAGAATTCAGCAAAATTCTATCACATTTGTTCAATTTACGTCGCTCCTATTTCAGATAGCGTATTGGGCTAAGCGGCATCTCAAAGCGCATGAAATGGCGAGTGAAATGCACTATTAGACTTCTATGGTAGGGCGAACAGAGACCCGATTAGATCATTTTACATTAAGGTTAATAAAAGAATTCAGGGAAATTCTATCACATTTGATCAATTTACGTCGCTCCTATTCCAGATAGCGTATTGGGCTATGCGGCATCTCAAAGCACATGAAATGGCGAGTAAAATGCCCTATTAAACTTCTAGGGTAGGTCAAACAGAGACCCGATTAGATCATTTTATATTATGGTTAATTTAAGAATTCAGCAAAATTCTATCACATTTGTTCAATTTACGTCGCTCTTATTTCAGATAGCGTATTGGGCTAAGCGGCATCTCAAAGCGCATGAAATGGCGAGTAAAATGCACTATTAAACTTCTAGGGTAGGGCAAGCATAGACCCGATTACATCATCTCATATTATGGTTAATTTAAGAATTCAGCAAAATTCTATCACATTTGTTCAATTTACGTCGCTCCTATTTCAGACAGCGTATTGGGCTCGGCGGCATCTTAAAGCGCGTGGAATGGCGAGTGAAATGCACTATTAGACTTCTATGGTATGGCGAACAGAGACCCGATTAGATCATTTTATATTACGGTTAATATAAGAATTCAGCGTAATTCTATCACATTTGTTCAACTTACGTCGCTCCTAATTTAGATAGCGTGCTGGGCTAGGCGGCATCTTAAAGCGCGTGGAATGGCGAGTAAAATGCACTACTAAACTTCTATGATAGGGCAATCAGAGACCCGATTAGATCATTTTATATTTTGTTTAATATAAGATTTCAGGGATATTGTATCACATTTGTTCAATTTACGTCGCTCCTATTTCAGATAGCGTATTCGGCTAAGCGGCATCTCAAAGCGCATGAAATGGCGAATAAAAGGCACTACTAAACTTCTAGGCTAGGGCGAACAGAGACCCGATCAGATCATTTTACATTATGGTTAATAAAAGAATTCAGCGAAATTCTATCACATTTGTTCAAATTACGTCGCTCCTATTCCAGATAGCGTATTGGGCTAAGCGGCATCTCAAAGTGCATGAAATGGCGAGTGAAATGCACTATTAGACTTCTATGGTAGAGCGAACAGAGACCCGATTAGATCATTTTACATTAAGGTTAATATAAGATTTCACGGAAATTCTATCACATTTGTTCAATTTACGTCGCTCCTATTTCAGATAGCGTATTGGGCTAAGCGGCATTTCAAAGTGCATGAAATGGCGAGTAAAATGCACTATTAAACTTCTAGGATAAGGCAAACAGAGACCCGATTAGATCATTTTATATTACGGTTAATATAAGAATTCAGCGTGATTCTATCACATTTGTTCATCTTACGTCGCTCCTATTTCAGATAGCGTACTGGGCTAGGCGGTATCTTAAAGCGCGTGGAAGGGCGAGTAAAATGCAATACTAAACTTCTATGATACAGTAATCAGAGACCCGATTACATTATTTTATATTTTGTTTAATATAAGATTTCAGGGAAATTCTATCACATTTGTTCAATTTACGTCGCTCCTATTTCAGATAGCGTATTGGGCTAAGCGGCATCTCAAAGCGCATGAAATGGCGAATAAAATGCACTATTAAACTTCTAGGCTAGGGCGAACAGAGACCCGATTAGATCATTTTACATTATGGTTAATAAAAGAATTCAGCGAAATTCTATCACATTTGTTCAACTTACGTCGCTCCTATTTCAGATAGCGTACTGGGCTAGGCGCCATCTTAAAGCGCGTGGAATGGCGAGTAAAATGCACAGCTCAACTTTTATGATAGGGCAATCAGAGTCCCGATTAGCTCATTTTATATTATGTTTAATATAAGATTTCATGGAAATTCTATCACATTTGTTCAATTTACGTCGCTCCTATTTCAGGTAGCTTATTGGGCTAAGCGGCATGTCAAAGCGCACGAAATGACGAGTGAAATGCACTGTTAAACTTCTATGATATTGCAATCAGAGAACCGATTAGATCATTTTATATTTTCTTTAATATAAGATTTCAGGAAAATTCTATCACATTTGTTCAATTTACGTCGCTCCTATTTCAGATAGCTTATTGGGCTAAGCGGCATGTCAAAGCGCATGAAATGACGAGTGAAATGCACTGTTAAACTTCTATGATATTGCAATCAGAGACCCGATTAGATCATTTTATATTTTGTTTAATATAAGATTTCAGGGAAATTCTATCACATTTGTTCAATTTACGTCGCTCCTATTTCAGATAGCTTATTGGGCTAAGCGGCATCTGAAGGCGCATGAAATGGCGAGTAAAATGCACTATTAAACTTCTAGGGTAGGGCAAACAGAGACCCGATGAGATTATTTTATATTATGGTTAATTTAAGATGTCAGCAAAATTTTATCACATTTGTTCAATTTACGTCGCTCCTATTTCAGATAGCGTACTGGGCTAGGCGGCATCTTAGAGCGCCTGGAATGGCGTGTAATATGCACTACTAAACTTCTATGATAGGGCAATCAGAGACCCGATTAGATCATTTTATATTTTGGTTAATATAAGAATTCAGCGAAATTCTATCACATTTGTTCAATTTACGTCGCTCCTATTTCAGGTAGCGTACTGAGCTAGGCGGCATCTTAAAGCGCGTGGAATGGCGAGCAAAATGCACTACTAATCTTCTATGATAGGGCAATCAGAGACCCGATTAGATCATTTTATATTTTGTTTAATATAAGATTTCAGGGAAATTCTATCACATTTGTTTAATTTTCGTCGCTCCTATTTCAGATAGCGTATTGGGCGATGCGGCATCTCAAAGCGCATGAAATGGCGACTAAAATGCACTATTAAACTTCTAGGGTAGCGCAAGCAGAGACCCGATTAGATCATTTTATATTATGGTTAATTTAAGAATTCAGCAAAATTCTATCACATTCGTTCAATTTAGGTCGCTCCCATTTCAGATTGCGTACTGGGCTAGGCGGCATCTTAAAGCGCGTGGAATGCCGTGTAAAATCCACTATTAAACTTCTAGGCTAGGGCGAACAGAGACCAGATTAGATCATTTTACATTCTGGTTAATAAAATAATTCAGCGAAATTCTATCACCTTTGTTCAACTTTCGTCGCTCCTATATCAGATAGCTTATTGTGCTTAGCGGCATCTCAAAGCGCATGAAGTGACGAGTGAAATGCACTATTGAACTTCTAGGGTAGGGCAAACAGAGACCCGATTGGATCATTTTACATTATGGTTAATAAAAGAATTCAGCGAAATTCTATCACATTTGTTCAACTTACGTCGCTCCTATTTCAGATAGCGTACTGGGCTAGGCGCCATCTTAAAGCGCGTGGAATGGCGAGTAAAATGCACAGCTCAACTTTTATGATAGGGCAATCAGAGACCCGATTAGCTCATTTTATATTATGTTTAATATAAGATTTCATGGAATTTCTATCACATTTGTTCAATTTACGTCGCTCCTAATTCAGATAGCGTATTCGGCTAAGCGGCATGTCAAAGCGCATGAAATGACGAGTGAAATGCACTATTAAACTTCTAGGGTAGGGCAAACAGAGACCCGATTATATCATTTTACATTATGGTTAATGTAAGAATTCAGCGAAATTCTATCACATTTGTTCAATTTACGTCGCTCCTATTTCAGATAGCTTATTGGGCTTAGCGGCATCTCAAAGCGCATGAAGTGACGAGTGAAATGTACTATTAAACTTCTAGGGTAGGGCAAACAGAGACCCGATTAGATCATTTTATATTATGGTTAATTTAAGAATTCAGCAAAATTCTATCACATTTGTTCAACTTACGTCGCTCCTATTTCAGATAGCGTACAGGGCTAGGCGCCATCTTAAAGCGCGTGGAATGGCGAGTAAAATGCACTGCTCAACTTCTAGGCTAGGGCGAACAGAGACCCGGTCAGATCATTTTACATTATGGTTAATAAAAGAATTCAGAGAAATTCTGTCACATTTGTTCAATTTACGTCGCTCCTATTACGGATAGCGTACTGGGCTAGGCGGCATCCTAAACCGCGTGGAGTGGCGAGTAAAATGCACTATTAAACTTCTAGGCTAGGGAGAACAGAGACCCGATTAGATCATTTTACATTATGGTTCATAAAAGAATTCAGCGAAACTCTATCACATTTTTTCAACTTACGTCGCTCCTATTTCAAATAGCGTATTGGGCTAAGCGGCATCTCAAAGCGCATGAAATGGCGAGTAAAATGCCCTATTAAACGTCTAGGGTAGGTCAAACAGAGACCCGATTAGATCATTTTATATTATGGTTAATTTAAGAATTCAGCAAAATTCTATCACATTTGTTCAATTTACGTCGCTCCTATTTCAGATAGCGTATTGGGCTAAGCGGCATCTCAAAGCGCATGAAATGGCGAGTAAAATGCACTATAAAACTTCTAGGGTAGGGCAAGCAGAGACCCGATTACATCATCTCATATTATGGTTAATTTAAGAATTCAGCAAAATTCTATCACATTTGTTCAATTTACGTCGCTCCTATTTCAGATAGCGTATTGGGCTAAGCGGCATCTCAAAGCGCATGAAATGGCGAGTGAAATGCACTATTAGACTTCTATGGTAGGGCGAACAGAGACCCGATTAGATCATTTTACATTAAGGTTAATAATAGAATTCAGGGAAATTCTATCACATTTGATCAATTTACGTCGCTCCTATTCCAGATAGCGTATTGGGCTATGCGGCATCTCAAAGCACATGAAATGGCGAGTAAAATGCCCTATTAAACTTCTAGGGTAGGTCAAACAGAGACCCGATTAGATCATTTTATATTATGGTTAATTTAAGAATTCAGCAAAATTCTATCACATTTGTTCAAGTTACGTCGCTCCTATTTCAGATAGCGTATTGGGCTAAGCGGCATCTCAAAGCGCATGAAATGGCGAGTAAAATGCACTATTAAACTTCTAGGGTAGGGCAAGCATAGACCCGATTACATCATCTCATATTATGGTTAATTTAAGAATTCAGCAAAATTCTATCACATTTGTTCAATTTACGTCGCTCCTATTTCAGACAGCGTATTGGGCTCGGCGGCATCTTAAAGCGCGTGGAATGGCGAGTGAAATGCACTATTAGACTTCTATGGTATGGCGAACAGAGACCCGATTAGATCATTTTATATTACGGTTAATATAAGAATTCAGCGTAATTCTATCACATTTGTTCAACTTACGTCGCTCCTAATTTAGATAGCGTGCTGGGCTAGGCGGCATCTTAAAGCGCGTGGAATGGCGAGTAAAATGCACTACTAAACTTCTATGATAGGGCAATCAGAGACCCGATTAGATCATTTTATATTTTGTTTAATATAAGATTTCAGGGATATTGTATCACATTTGTTCAATTTACGTCGCTCCTATTTCAGATAGCGTATTCGGCTAAGCGGCATCTCAAAGCGCATGAAATGGCGAATAAAATGCACTACTAAACTTCTAGGCTAGGGCGAACAGAGACCCGATCAGATCATTTTACATTATGGTTAATAAAAGAATTCAGCGAAATTCTATCACATTTGGTCAAATTACGTCGCTCCTATTTCAGATAGCGTATTGGGCTAAGCGGCATCTCAAAGTGCATGAAATGGCGAGTGAAATGCACTATTAGACTTCTATGGTAGGGCGAACAGAGACCCGATTAGATCATTTTACATTAAGGTTAATATAAGATTTCACGGAAATTCTATCACATTTGTTCAATTTACGTCGCTCCTATTTCAGATAGCGTATTGGGCTAAGCGGCATTTCAAAGTGCATGAAATGGCGAGTAAAATGCACTATTAAACTTCTAGGATAAGGCAAACAGAGACCCGATTAGATCATTTTATATTACGGTTAATATAAGAATTCAGCGTGATTCTATCACATTTGTTCATCTTACGTCGCTCCTATTTCAGATAGCGTACTGGGCTAGGCGGCATCTTAAAGCGCGTGGAAGGGCGAGTAAAATGCAATACTAAACTTCTATGATACAGTAATCAGAGACCCGATTACATTATTTTATATTTTGTTTAATATAAGATTTCAGGGAAATTCTATCACATTTGTTCAATTTACGTCGCTCCTATTTCAGATAGCGTATTGGGCTAAGCGGTATCTCAAAGCGCATGAAATGGCGAATAAAATGCACTATTAAACTTCTAGGCTAGGGCGAACAGAGACCCGATTAGATCATTTTACATTATGGTTAATAAAAGAATTCAGCGAAATTCTATCACATTTGTTCAACTTACGTCGCTCCTATTTCAGATAGCGTACTGGGCTAGGCGCCATCTTAAAGCGCGTGGAATGGCGAGTAAAATGCACAGCTCAACTTTTATGATAGGGCAATCAGAGTCCCGATTAGCTCATTTTATATTATGTTTAATATAAGATTTCATGGAAATTCTATCACATTTGTTCAATTTACGTCGCTCCTATTTCAGGTAGCTTATTGGGCTAAGCGGCATGTCAAAGCGCATAAAATGACGAGTGAAATGCACTGTTAAACTTCTATGATATTGCAATCAGAGACCCGATTAGATCATTTTATATTTTCTTTAATATAAGATTTCAGGGAAATTCTATCACATTTGTTCAATTTACGTCGCTCCTATTTCAGATAGCTTATTGGGCTAAGCGGCATGTCAAAGCGCATGAAATGACGAGTGAAATGCACTGTTAAACTTCTATGATATTGCAATCAGAGACCCGATTAGATCATTTTATATTTTGTTTAATATAAGATTTCAGGGAAATTCTATCACATTTGTTCAATTTACGTCGCTCCTATTTCAGATAGCGTATTGGGCTAAGCGGCATCTCAAAGCGCATGAAATGGCGAGTAAAATGCACTAGTAAACTTCTAGGGTAGGGCAATCAGAGACCCGATTAGATCATTTTACATCTAGGTTAATTTAAGAATTCAGCAAAATTCTATCACATTTGTTCAATTTACGTCGCTCCTATTTCAGGTAGCGTATCGGGCAAAGCGGCATCTCAAAGCGCATGAAATGACGAGTAAAATGCACTATTAAACTTCTAGGCTAGGGCAAACAGAGACCCGATTAGATCATTTTATACTATGGTTAATTTAAGAATTCAGCAAAATTCTATCACATTTGTTCAATTTACGTCGCTCCTATTTCAAATAGCGAACTGGGCTATGCGGCACCTTAAAGCGCTCGGAATGGCGATTAAAATGCACTATTAAACTTCTATGCTAGGGCAATCAGAGACCCGAATAGATCATTTTATATTTTGGTTAATATAAGAATTCAGTGAAATTCTATCACATTTGTTCAATTTACGTCGCTCCTATTTCGGATAGCGTACTGGGCTAGGCGGCATCCTAAAGCGCGTGGAGTGGCGAGTAAAATGCACTATTAATCTTCTATGATAGGGCAATCAGAGACCCGATTAGATCATTTTATATTTTGGTTAATATAAGAATTCAACGAAATTCTATCAGATTTGTTCAATTTACGTCGCTCGTATTTCAGATAGCGTATTGGGCTAAGCGGCATCTCAAAGCGCATGAAATGGCGAGGAAAATGCACTATTAAACGTCTAGGGTAGGGCAAACAGAGACCCGATTAGATCATTTTATGTTATGGTTAATTTAAGAATTCAGCAAAATTCTATCACATTTGTTCAATTTACGTCGCTCCTATTTCAGATAGCGTATTGGGCTAAGCGGCATCTCAAAGCGCATGAAATGGAGAATAAAATGCACTCTTAAACTTCTAGGCTAGGGAGAACAGAGACCCGATTAGATCATTTTACATTATGGTTCATAAAAGAATTCAGCGAATCTCTATCACATTTTTTCAACTTACGTCGCTCCTATTTCAGATAGCGTATTGGGCTAAGCGGCATCTCAAAGCGCATGAAATGGCGATTGAAATGCACTATTAGACTTCTATGGTAGGGCGAACAGAGACCCGATTAGATCATTTTACATCTAGGTTAATAAAAGAATTCAGCAAAATTCTATCACACTTGTTCAATTTACGTCGCTCCTATTACAGATAGCTTATTGTGCTTAGCGGCATCTCAAACCGCATGAAGTCTCGAGTGAAATGCACTATTAAACTTCTAGGGTAGGGCAAACAGAGACCCGATTATATCATTTTACATTATGGTTAATGTAAGAATTCAGCGAAATTCTATCAGATTTGTTCAATTGACGTCGCTCCTATTTCAGATAGCTTATTGGGCTTAAAGGCATCTCAAAGCGCATGAAGTGTCGTGTGAAATGCCCTATTAAACTTCTAGGGTAGGGCAAACAGAGACCCGATTAGATCATTTTATATTATGGTTAATTTAAGAATTCAGCAAAATTCTATCACATTTGTTCAACTTACGTAGATCCTATTTTAGATAGCGTATTGGGCTATGCGGCATCTTAAAGCGCATGAAATGGCGAGTAAAATGCACTATTAAACTTCTAGGGTAGGGCAATCAGAGACCCGATTAGATCATTTTACATTTTGGTTAATATAAGAATTCAGCGAAATTCTATCACATTTGTTCAATTTACGTCGCTCCTATTTCAGATAGCGTATTGGGCTAAGCGGCATCTCAAAGCGCATGAAATGGCGAGTAAAATGCACTAGTAAACTTCTAGGGTAGGGCAACCAGAGACCCGATTAGATCATTTTATACTATGGTTAATTTAAGAATTCAGCAAAATTCTATCACATTTGTTCAATTTACGTCGTTCCTATTTCAGATAGCGTACTGGGCTAGGCGGCATCTTAAAGCGCGTGGAATGGCGAGTAAAATTAACTATTAAACTCCTATGATAGGGCAATCAGAGAACCGATTAGATCATTTTATATTTTGGTTAATATAAAAATTCAGCGAAATTCTATCACAATTGTTCAATTTACGTCGCTCCTATTTCAGATAGCGTATTGGGCTAAGCGGCAACTCAAAGCGCATGAAATGACGAGTGAAATGCACTACTAAACTTCTAGGGTAGGGCGAACAGAGACCCGATTAGATCATTTTACATTAAGGTTAATATAACAATTCAGGGAAATTCTATCACATTTGTTCAATTTACGTCGCTCCTATTTCAAATAGCGTACTCGGATAGGCGGCATCTTGAAGCGCGTGGAATGGCGAGTAAAATGCACTATTAAACGTCTAGTGTAGGGCAATCAGAGACCCGATTAGATCATTGTATATTATGGTTAATTTATCAATTCAGCGAAATTCTATCACATTCGTTCAATTTACGTCACTCCTATTTCAGATAGCGTATTGGGCTAAGCGGCATCTCAAAGCGCATGAAATGGCGAGAAAATGCACTATTAAACTTCTAGGATAAGGCAAACAGAGACCCGATTAGATCATTTCATATTACGGATAATATAAGAATTCAGCGTAATTCTGTCACATTCGTTCGACTTACGTAGCTCCTATTTCAGATAGCGTACTGGGCTAGGCGGCATCTTAAAGCGCGTGGAATGGCGAGTAAAATGCACTATTCAACTTCTATGATAGGGCAATCAGAGACCCGATTAGATCATTTTGTATTTTGGTTAATATAAGAATTCAACGAAATTCTATCACATTTGTTCAATTTACGTCGCTCCTATTTCAGATAGCGTATTGGGGAAAGCTGCATCTCAAAGCGCAAGACATGGCGAGTAAAATGCACTCTTAAACTTCTAGGGTAGGGCAAACAGAGACACGATTAGATCATTTTATATTTTGGATAATATAAGAATTCAGCGAAATTCTATCACATTTGTTCAACTTACGTCGCTCCAATTTCAGATAGCGTATTGGGCTAAGCGGCATCTCAAAGCGCATGAAATGGCGAATAAAATGCACTATGAAACTTCTAGGGTATGGCAAAAAGAGACCCGATTATATCATTTTATATTATGGTTAATTTAAGAATTCAGCAAAATTCTATCACATTTGTTCAATTTACGTCGCTCCTATTTCAGATAGCGTACTGGGCTAGGCGCATCTTAAAGCGCGTGGAATGGCGAATAAAATGCACTATTAAAGTTCTATGCTAGGGCAATCAGAGACCCGAATAGATCATTTTATATTTTGGTTAATATAAGAATTCAGTGAAATTCTATCACATTTGTTCAATTTACGTCGCTCCTATTTCGGATAGCGTACTGGGCTAGGCGGCATCCTAAAGCGCGTGGAGTGGCGAGTAAAATGCACTATTAATCTTCTATGATAGGGCAATCAGAGACCCGATTAGATCATTTTATATTTTGGTTAGTATAAGAATTCAGCGAAATTCTATCAGATTTGTTCAATTTACGTCGCTCGTATTTCAGATAGCGTATTGGGCTAAGCGGCATCTCAAAGCGCATGAAATGGCGAGGAAAATGCACTATTAAACGTCTAGGGTAGGGCAAACAGAGACCCGATTAGATCATTTTATGTTATGGTTAATTTAAGAATTCAGCAAAATTCTATCACATTTGTTCAATTTACGTCGCTCCTATTTCAGATAGCGTATTGGGCTAAGCGGCATCTCAAAGCGCATGAAATGGAGAATAAAATGCACTCTTAAACTTCTAGGCTAGGGAGAACAGAGACCCGATTAGATCATTTTACATTATGGTTCATAAAAGAATTCAGCGAATCTCTATCACATTTTTTCAACTTACGTCGCTCCTATTTCAGATAGCGTATTGGGCTAAGCCGCATCTCAAAGCGCATGAAATTGCGAGTGAAATGCACTATTAGACTTCTATGGTAGGGCGAACAGAGACCCGATTAGATCATTTTACATCTAGGTTAATAAAAGAATTCAGCAAAATTCTATCACACTTGTTCAATTTACGTCGCTCCTATTTCAGATAGCGTACTGGGCTAGGCGGCATCTTAAAGCGCATGGAATGGCGAGTAAAATGCACTACTAAACTTCTATGATAGGGCAATCAGAGACCCGATTATATCATTTTATATTTTGTATAATATCAGATTTCAGGGAATTTCTATCACATTTGTTCAATTTACGTCGCTCCTAATTCAAATAGCGTATTCGGCTAAGCGGCATCTCAAAGCGCATGAAATGGCGAGGAAAATGCACTATTAAACGTCTAGGGTAGGGCAAACAGAGACCCGATTAGATCATTTTATGTTATGGTTAATTTAAGAATTCAGCAAAATTCTATCACATTTGTTCAATTTACGTCGCTCCTATTTCAGATAGCGTATTGGGCTAAGCGGCATCTCAAAGCGCATGAAGTGGAGAATAAAATGCACTATTAAACTTCTAGGCTAGGGAGAACAGAGACCCGATTAGATCATTTTACATTATGGTTCATAAAAGAATTCAGCGAATCTCTATCACATTTTTTCAACTTACGTCGCTCCTATTTCAGATAGCGTATTGGGCTAAGCGGCATCTCAGAGCGCATGAAATGGCGAGTGAAATAGACTATTAGACTTCTATGGTAGGGCGAACAGAGACCCGATTAGATCATTTTATATTATGGTTAATTTAAGAATTCAGCAAAATTGTATCACATTTGTTCAACTTTCGTCGCTCCTATTTCAGATAGCGTATTGGGCTAAGCGGCATCTCAATGCGCATGAAATGGCGAGTAAAATGCACTATTAAACGTCTAGGGTAGGGTAAACAGAGACCCGATTAGATCATTTTATATTATGGTTAATTTAAGAATTCAGCAAAATTCTATCACATTTGTTAAATTTACGTCGCTCCTATGTCGGATAGCGTACTGGGCTAGGCGGCATCCTAAACCGCGTGGAGTGGCGAGTAAAATTCACTATTAATCTTCTATGATAGGGCAATCAGAGACCCGATTAGATCATTTTATATTTTGGTTAATATAAGAATTCAGCGAAATTCTATCACGTTTGTTCAATTTACGTCGCTCCTATTTCAGATAGCGTACTGGGCTAGGCGGCATCTTAAAGCGCATGGAATGGCGAGTAAAATGCACTACTAAACTTCTATGATAGGGCAATCAGAGACCCGATTAGATCATTTTATATTTTGAATAATATCAAATTTCAGGGAATTTCTATCACATTTGTTCAATTTACGTCGCTCCTAATTCAGATAGCGTATTCGGCTAAGCGGCATCTCAAAGAGCATGAAATGGCGAATGAAATGCACTCTTAAACTTTTAGGCTAGGGCGAACAGAGACCCGATCAGATCATTTTACATTATGGTTAATAAAAGAATTCAGCGAAATTCTATCACATTTTTTCAACTTACGTTGCTCCTATTTCAGATAGCGGATTGGGCTAAGCGGCAGCTCAAAGCTCATGAAATGGCGAGTAAAATGCAATTTTAAGCTTCGAGGGTAGGGCAAACAGACACCCGATTAGATCATTTTATATTATGGTTAATTTAAGAATTCAGCAAAATTCTATCACATTTGTTCAATTTACGTCGCTGCTATTCCAGATAGCTTATTGTGCTTAGCGGCATCACAAAGCGCATGAAATGACGAGTGAAATGCACTATTAAACTTCTAGGGTAGGGCAAACAGAGACACGATTAGATCATTTCATATTATGGTTAATTTAAGAATTCAGCGTAATTCTATCACATTTGTTCAACTTACGTCGCTCCTATTTCAGGTAGCGTACTGGGCTAGGCGGCATCTTAAAGCGCGTGGAATGGCGAGCAAAATGCACTACTAATCTTCTATGATAGGGCAATCAGAGACCCGATTAGATCATTTTATATTTTGGTTAATATAAGAATGCAGCGAAATTCTATCACGTTTGTTCAATTTACGTCGCTCCTATTTCAGATAGCGTACTGGGCTAGGCGGCATCTTAAAGCGCATGGAATGGCGAGTAAAATGCACAACTAAACTTCTATGATAGGGCAATCAGAGACCCGATTAGATCATTGTATATTATGGTTAATTTATCAATTCAGCGAAATTCTATCACATTTGTTCAATTTACGTCACTCCTATTTCAGATAGCGTATTGGGCTAAGCGGCATCTCAAAGCGCATGAAATGGCGAGAAAATGCACTAGTAAACTTCTAGGGTAGGGCAATCAGAGACCCGATTAGATCATTTTGTATTTTGGTTAATATAAGAATTCAGCGAAATTCTATCACATTTGTTCAATTTACGTCGCTCCTATTTCAGATAGCGTATTGGGGAAAGCTGCATCTCAAAGCGCAAGACATGGCGAGTAAAATGCACTCTTAAACTTCTAGGGTAGGGCAAACAGAGACACGATTAGATCATTTTATATTTTGGTTAATATAAGAATCCAGCGAAATTCTATCACATTTGTTCAATTTACGTCGCTCCTATTTCAGATAGCGTATTGGGCTAAGCGGCATCTCAAAGCGCATGAAGTGGCGAGTAAAATGCACTATTAAACTTCTAGGGTAGGGCAATCAGAGACCCGACTGGATCATTTTATATTTTGGATAATATAAGAATTCAGCGAAATTCTATCACATTTGTTCAACTTACGTCGCTCCAATTTCAGATAGCGTATTGGGCTAAGCGGCATCTCAAAGCGCATGAAATGGCGAATAAAATGCACTATGAAACTTCTAGGGTATGGCAAAAAGAGACCCGATTATATCATTTTATATTATGGTTAATTTAAGAATTCAGCAAAATTCTATCACATTTGTTCAATTTACGTCGCTCCTATTTCAGATAGCGTACTGGGCTAGGCGCATCTTAAAGCGCGTGGAATGGCGAATAAAATGCACTATTAAACTTCTAGGGTAGTGCAAGCAGAGACCCGATTACATCATCTCATATTATGGTTAATTTAAGAATTCAGCAAAATTCTATCACATTTGTTCAATTTACGTCGCTCCTATTTCAGATAGCGTATTGGGCTAAGCGGCATCTCAAAGCGCATGAAATGGCGAGTGAAATGCACTATTAGACTTCTATGGTAGGGCGAACAGAGACCCGATTAGATCATTTTACATTAAGGTTAATAAAAGAATTCAGGGAAATTCTATCACATTTGATCAATTTACGTCGCTCATATTTCAGATAGCGTATTGGGCTAAGCGGCATCTCAAAGCGCATGAAATGGCGAGTAAAATGCACTATTAAACTTCTAGGGTAGGGCAAGCATAGACCCGATTACATCATCTCATATTATGGTTAATTTAAGAATTCAGCAAAATTCTATCACATTTGTTCAATTTACGTCGCTCCTATTTCAGATAGCGTACTGGGCTAGGCGGCTACTTAAAGCGCGTGGAATGGCGAGTAAAATGCACTATTAAACTTCTATGATAGGGCAATCAGTGACCCGATTAGATCATTTTATATTTTGTTTAATATAAGATTTCAGGGAAATTCTATCACATTTGTTCAATTTACGTCGCTCCTATTTCAGATAGCGTATTGGGCTAAGAGGCATCTGAAGGCGCATGAAATGGCGAATAAAATGCACTATTAAACTTCTAGGGTTGGGCAAACAGAGACCCGATTAGATCATTTTATATTATGGTTAATTTAAGATGTCAGCTAAATTTTATCACATCTGTTCAATTTACGTCGCTCCTATTTCAGATAGCTGGGCTAGGCGGCATCTTAAAGCGCGTGGAATGGCGAGTAAAGTGCACTACTAAACTTCTATGATAGGGCAATCAGAGACCCGTTTAGATCATTTTATATTTTGTTCAATATCAGATTTCTGGGAATTTGTATCACATTTGATCAATTTACGTCGCTCCTATTTCAGATAGCGTATTGGGCTAAGCGGCATCTCAAAGCGCATGAAATGGCGAGTAAAATGCACTATTAAACTTCTAGGGTAGGGCAAGCATAGACCCGATTACATCATCTCATATTATGGTTAATTTAAGAATTCAGCAAAATTCTATCACATTTGTTCAATTTACGTCGCTCCTATTTCAGATAGCGTACTGGGCTAGGCGGCAACTTAAAGCGCGTGGAATGGCGAGTAAAATGCACTATTAAACTTCTATGATAGGGCAATCAGTGACCCGATTAGATCATTTTATATTTTGTTTAATATAAGATTTCAGGGAAATTCTATCACATTTGTTCAATTTACGTCGCTCCTATTTCAGATAGCGTATTGGGCTAAGAGGTATCTGAAGGCGCATGAAATGGCGAGTAAAATGCACTATTAAACTTCTAGGCTAGGGCGAACAGAGACCCGATCAGATCATTTTACATTATGGTTAATAAAAGAATTCAGCGAAATTCTATCACATTTGTTCAAATTACGTCGCTCCTATTTCAGATAGCGTATTGGGCTAAGCGGCATCTCAAAGTGCATGAAATGGCGAGTGAAATGCACTATTAGACTTCTATGGTAGGGCGAACAGAGACCCGATTAGATCATTTTACATTAAGGTTAATATAAGATTTCACGGAAATTCTATCACATTTGTTCAATTTACGTCGCTCCTATTACAGATAACTTATTGTGCTTAGCGGCATCTCAAAGCGCATGAAGTGACGAGTGAAATGCACTATTAAACTTCTAGGGTAGTGCAAACAGAGACCCGATTAGATCATTTTACATTATGGTTAATGTAAGAATTCAGCGTAATTCTATCACATTTGTTCAACTTACGTCGCTCCTATTTCAGATAGCGTACTGGGCTAGGCGGCATCTTAAAGCGCGTGGAATGGCGAGTAAAATGCACTACTAAACTTCTATGATAGGGCAATCAGAGACCCGATTAGATCATTTTATATTTTGGTTAATATAAGAATTCAGCGAAATTCTATCACATTTGTTCAATTTACGTCGCTCCTATTACAGATAGCTTATTGTGCTTAGCGGCATCTCAAAGCGCATGAAGTGACGAGTGAAATGCACTATTAGACTTCTATGGTTGGGCGAACAGAGACCCGATTAGATCATTTTACATTAAGGTTAATAAAAGAATTCAGCAAAATTCTATCACACTTGTTCAATTTACGTCGCTCCTATTTCAGATAGCGTACTGGGCTAGGCGGCATCTTAAAGCGCATGGAATGGCGAGTAAAATGCACTACTAAACTTCTATGATAGGGCAATCAGAGACCCGATTAGATCATTTTATATTTTGTATAATATCAGATTTCAGGGAATTTCTATCACATTTGTTCAATTTACGTCGCTCCTAATTCAGATAGCGTATTCGGCTAAGCGGCATCTCAAAGAGCATGAAATGGCGAATGAAATGCACTCTTAAACTTTTAGGCTAGGGCGAACAGAGACCCGATCAGATCACTTTACATTATGGTTAATAAAAGAATTCAGCGAAATTCTATCACATTTTTTCAACTTACGTCGCTCCTATTTCAGATGGCGTATTGGGCTAAGCGGCAGCTCAAAGCTCATGAAATGGCGAGTAAAATGCAATATTAAGCTTCGAGGGTAGGGCAAACAGACACCCGATTAGATCATTTTATATTATGGTTAATTTAAGAACACAGCAAAATTGTATCACATTTGTTCAGTTTACGTCGCTCCTATTTCAGATAGCGTATTGGGCTAAGCGGCATTTCAAAGCGCATGAAATGGCGAGTAAAATGCCCTATTAAACTTCTAGGATAAGGCAAACAGAGACCCGATTAGATCATTTTATATCACGGTAAATATAAGAATGCGGCGTAATTCTATCACATTTGTTCAATTTACGTCGCTGCTATTCCCGATAGCTTATTGTGCTTAGCGGCATCACAAAGCGCATGAAATGACGAGTGAAATGCACTATTAAACTTCTAGTGTAGGGCAAACAGAGATCCGATTAGATCATTTCATATTATGGTTAATTTAAGAATTCAGCGTAATTCTATCACATTTGTTCAACTTACGTCGCTCCTATTTCAGGTAGCGTACTGGGCTAGGCGGCATCTTAAAGCGCGTGGAATGGCGAGCAAAATGCACTACTAGTCTTCTATGATAGGGCAATCAGAGACCCGATTAGATCATTTTATATTTTGTTTAATATAAGATTTCAGGGAAATTCTATCACATTTATTTAATTTTCGTCGCTCCTATTTCAGATAGCGTATTGGGCGATGCGGCATCTCAAAGCGCATGAAATGGCGACTAAAATGCACTATTAAACTTCTAGGGTAGCGCAAGCAGAGACCCGATTAGATCATTTTATATTATGGTTAATTTAAGAATTCAGCAAAATTCTATCACATTCGTTCAATTTAGGTCGCTCCCATTTCAGATTGCGTACTGGGCTAGGCGGCATCTTAAAGCGCGTGGAATGCCGTGTAAAATCCACTATTAAACTTCCAGGCTAGGGCGAACAGAGACCAGATTAGATCACTTTACATTCTGGTTAATAAAATAATTCAGCGAAATTCTATCACCTTTGTTCAACTTTCGTCGCTCCTATTTCAGATAGCTTATTGTGCTTAGCGGCATCTCAAAGCGCATGAAGTGACGAGTGAAATGCACTATTGAACTTCTAGGGTAGGGCAAACAGAGACCCGATTGGATCATTTTACATTATGGTTAATAAAAGAATTCAGCGAAATTCTATCACATTTGTTCAACTTACGTCGCTCCTATTTCAGATAGCGTACTGGGCTAGGCGCCATCTTAAAGCGCGTGGAATGGCGAGTAAAATGCACAGCTCAACTTTTATGATAGGGCAATCAGAGACCCGATTAGCTCATTTTATATTATGTTTAATATAAGATTTCATGGAATTTCTATCACATTTGTTCAATTTACGTCGCTCCTAATTCAGATAGCGTATTCGGCTAAGCGGCATGTCAAAGCGCATGAAATGACGAGTGAAATGCACTATTAAACTTCTAGGGTAGGGCAAACAGAGACCCGATTATATCAATTTACATTATGGTTAATGTAAGAATTCAGCGAAATTCTATCACATTTGTTCAATTTACGTCGCCCCTATTTCAGATAGCTTATTGGGCTTAGCGGCATCTCAAAGCGCATGAAGTGACGAGTGAAATGTACTATTAAACTTCTAGGGTAGGGCAAACAGAGACCCGATTAGATCATTTTATATTATGGTTAATTTAAGAATTCAGCAAAATTCTATCACATTTGTTCAACTTACGTCGCTCCTATTTCAGATAGCGTACTGGGCTAGGCGCCATCTTAAAGCGCGTGGAATGGCGAGTAAAATGCACTGCTCAACTTCTAGGCTAGGGCGAACAGAGACCCGGTCAGATCATTTTACATTATGGTTAATAAAAGAATTCAGAGAAATTCTATCACATTTGTTCAATTTACGTCGCTCCTATTACGGATAGCGTACTGGGCTAGGCGGCATCCTAAACCGCGTGGAGTGGCGAGTAAAATGCACTATTAAACTTCTAGGCTAGGGAGAACAGAGACCCGATTAGATCATTTTACATTATGGTTCATAAAAGAATTCAGCGAAATTCTATCACATTTGTTCAAATTACGTCGCTCCTATTTCAGATAGCGTATTGGGCTAAGCGGCATCTCAAAGTGCATGAAATGGCGAGTGAAATGCACTATTAGACTTCTATGGTAGGGCGAACAGAGACCCGATTAGATCATTTTACATTAAGGTTAATATCAGATTTCACGGAAATTCTATCACATTTGTTCAATTTACGTCGCTCCTATTTCAGATAGCGTATTGGGCTAAGCGGCATTTCAAAGTGCATGAAATGGCGAGTAAAATGCACTATTAAACTTCTAGGATAAGGCAAACAGAGACCCGATTAGATCATTTTATATTACGGTTAATATAAGAATTCAGCGTGATTCTATCACATTTGTTCATCTTACGTCGCTCCTATTTCAGATAGCGTACTGGGCTAGGCGGCATCTTAAAGCGCGTGGAAGGGCGAGTAAAATGCAATACTAAACTTCTATGATACAGTAATCAGAGACCCGATTACATTATTTTATATTTTGTTTAATATAAGATTTCAGGGAAATTCTATCACATTTGTTCAATTTACGTCGCTCCTATTTCAGATAGCGTATTGGGCTAAGCGGCATCTCAAAGCGCATGAAATGGCGAATAAAATGCACTATTAAACTTCTAGGCTAGGGCGAACAGAGACCCGATTAGATCATTTTACATTATGGTTAATAAAAGAATTCAGCGAAATTCTATCACATTTGTTCAACTTACGTCGCTCCTATTTCAGATAGCGTACTGGGCTAGGCGCCATCTTAAAGCGCGTGGAATGGCGAGTAAAATGCACAGCTCAACTTTTATGATAGGGCAATCAGAGTCCCGATTAGCTCATTTTATATTATGTTTAATATAAGATTTCATGGAAATTCTATCACATTTGTTCAATTTACGTCGCTCCTATTTCAGATAGCTTATTGGGCTAAGCGGCATGTCAAAGCGCATGAAATGACGAGTGAAATGCACTGTTATACTTCTATGATATTGCAATCAGAGACCCGATTAGATCATTTTATATTTTGTTTAATATAAGATTTCAGGGAAATTCTATCACATTTGTTCAATTTACGTCGCTCCTATTTCAGATAGCGTACTGGGCTAGGCGGCATCTTAAAGCGCGTGGAATGGCGAGTAAAATGCACTACTAAACTTCTATGATAGGGCAATCAGAGACCCGATTAGATCATTTTATATTTTGGTTAATATAAGAATTCAGCGAAATTCTATCACATTTGTTCAATTTACGTCGCTCCTATTACAGATAGCTTATTGTGCTTAGCGGCATCTCAAAGCGCATGAAGTGACGAGTGAAATGCACTATTAGACTTCTATGGTAGGGCGAACAGAGACCCGATTAGATCATTTTACATTAAGGTTAATAAAAGAATTCAGCAAAATTCTATCACATTTTTTCAACTTACGTCGCTCCTATTTCAGATGGCGTATTGGGCTAAGCGGCAGCTCAAAGCTCATGAAATGGCGAGTAAAATGCAATATTAAGCTTCTAGGGTAGGGCAAACAGAGACCCGATTAGATCATTTTATATTATGGTTAATTTAAGAATTCAGCAAAATTCTATCACATTTGTTCAACTTACGTCGCTCCTATTTCAGATAGCGTACTGGGCTAGGCGCCATCTTAAAGCGCGTGGAATGGCGAGTAAAATGCACTGCTCAACTTCTAGGCTAGGGCGAACAGAGACCCGGTCAGATCATTTTACATTATGGTTAATAAAAGAATTCAGAGAAATTCTATCACATTTGTTCAATTTACGTCGCTCCTATTACGGATAGCGTACTGGGCTAGGCGGCATCCTAAACCGCGTGGAGTGGCGAGTAAAATGCACTATTAAACTTCTAGGCTAGGGAGAACAGAGACCCGATTAGATCATTTTACATTATGGTTCATAAAAGAATTCAGCGAAACACTATCACATTTTTTCAACTTACGTCGCTCCTATTTCAGATAGCGTATTGGGCTAAGCGTCATCTCAAAGCGCATGAAATGGCGAGTAAAATGCCCTATTAAACTTCTAGGGTAGGTCAAACAGAGACCCGATTAGATCATTTTATATTATGGTTAATTTAAGAATTCAGCAAAATTCTATCACATTTGTTCAATTTACGTCGCTCCTATTTCAGATAGCGTATTGGGCTAAGCGGCATCTCAAAGCGCATGAAATGGCGAGTAAAATGCACTATAAAACTTCTAGGCTAGGGAGAACAGAGACCCGATTAGATCATTTTACATTATGGTTCATAAAAGAATTCAGCGAAACTCTATCACATTTTTTCAACTTACGTCGCTCCTATTTCAGATAGCGTATTGGGCTAAGCGGCATCTCAAAGCGCATGAAATGGCGAGTAAAATGCCCTATTAAACTTCTAGGGTAGGTCAAACAGAGACCCGATTAGATCATTTTATATTATGGTTAATTTAAGAATTCAGCAAAATTCTATCACATTTGTTCAATTTACGTCGCTCCTAGTTCAGATAGCGTATTGGGCTAAGCGGCATCTCAAAGCGCATGAAATGGCGAGTAAAATGCACTATAAAACTTCTAGGGTAGGGCAAGCAGAGACCCGATTACATCATCTCATATTATGGTTAATTTAAGAATTCAGCAAAATTCTATCACATTTGTTCAATTTACGTCGCTCCTATTTCAGATAGCGTATTGGGCTAAGCGGCATCTCAAAGCGCATGAAATGGCGAGTGAAATGCACTATTAGACTTCTATGGTAGGGCGAACAGAGACCCGATTAGATCATTTTATATTTTGTTTAATATAAGATTTGAGGGATATTGTATCACATTTGTTCAATTTACGTCGCTCCTATTTCAGATAGCGTATTCGGCTAAGCGGCATCTCAAAGCGCATGAAATGGCGAATAAAATGCACTACTAAACTTCTAGGCTAGGGCGAACAGAGACCCGATCAGATCATTTTACATTATGGTTAATAAAAGAATTCAGCGAAATTCTATCACATTTGTTCAAATTACGTCGCTCCTATTTCAGATAGCGTATTGGGCTAAGCGGCATCTCAAAGTGCATGAAATGGCGAGTGAAATGCACTATTAGACTTCTATGGTAGGGCGAACAGAGACCCGATTAGATCATTTTACATTAAGGTTAATATAAGATTTCACGGAAATTCTATCACATTTGTTCAATTTACGTCGCTCCTATTTCAGATAGCGTCTTGGGCTAAGCGGCATTTCAAAGTGCATGAAATGGCGAGTAAAATGCACTATTAAACTTCTAGGATAAGGCAAACAGAGACCCGATTAGATCATTTTATATTACGGTTAATATAAGAATTCAGCGTGATTCTATCACATTTGTTCATCTTACGTCGCTCCTATTTCAGATAGCGTACTGGGCTAGGCGGCATCTTAAAGCGCGTGGAAGGGCGAGTAAAATGCAATACTAAACTTCTATGATACAGTAATCAGAGACCCGATTACATTATTTTATATTTTGTTTAATATAAGATTTCAGGGAAATTCTATCACATTTGTTCAATTTACGTCGCTCCTATTTCAGATAGCGTATTGGGCTAAGCGGCATCTCAAAGCGCATGAAATGGCGAATAAAATGCACTATTAAACTTCTAGGCTAGGGCGAACAGAGACCCGATTACATCATTTTACATTATGGTTAATAAAAGAATTCAGCGAAATTCTATCACATTTGTTCAACTTACGTCGCTCCTATTTCAGATAGCGTACTGGGCTAGGCGCCATCTTAAAGCGCGTGGAATGGCGAGTAAAATGCACAGCTCAACTTTTATGATAGGGCAATCAGAGTCCCGATTAGCTCATTTTATATTATGTTTAATATAAGATTTCATGGAAATTCTATCACATTTGTTCAATTTACGTCGCTCCTATTTCAGGTAGCTTATTGGGCTAAGCGGCATGTCAAAGCGCATGAAATGACGAGTGAAATGCACTGTTAAACTTCTATGATATTGCAATCAGAGACCCGATTAGATCATTTTATATTTTCTTTAATATAAGATTTCAGGGAAATTCTATCACATTTGTTCAATTTACGTCGCTCCTATTTCAGATAGCTTATTGGGCTAAGCGGCATGTCAAAGCGCATGAAATGACGAGTGAAATGCACTGTTAAACTTCTATGATATTGCAATCAGAGACCCGATTAGATCATTTTATATTTTGTTTAATATAAGATTTCAGGGAAATTCTATCACATTTGTTCAATTTACGTCGCTCCTATTTCAGATAGCTTATTGGGCTAAGCGGCATCTCAAAGCGCATGAAATGACGAGTGAAATGCACTGTTAAACTTCTATGATATTGCAATCAGAGACCCGATTAGATCATTTTATATTTTCTTTAATATAAGATTTCAGGGAAATTCTATCACATTTGTTCAATTTACGTCGCTCCTATTTCAGATAGCGTATTGGGCTAAGCGGCATCTCAAAGCGCATGAAATGGCGAGTAAAATGCACTATTAAACTTCTAGGGTAGGGCAAGCATAGACCCGATTACATCATCTCATATTATGGTTAATTTAAGAATTCAGCAAAATTCTATCACATTTGTTCAATTTACGTCGCTCCTATTTCAGACAGCGTATTGGGCTCGGCGGCATCTTAAAGCGCGTGGAATGGCGAGTGAAATGCACTATTAGACTTCTATGGTATGGCGGACAGAGACCCGATTAGATCATTTTATATTACGGTTAATATAAGAATTCAGTGTAATTCTATCACATTTGTTCAACTTACGTCGCTCCTATTTCAGGTAGCGTACTGGGCTAGGCGGCATCTTAAAGCGCGTGGAATGGCGATCAAAATGCACTACTAATCTTCTATGATAGGGCAATCAGAGACCCGATTAGATCATTTTATATTTTGTTTAATATAAGATTTCAGGGAAATTCTATCACATTTGTTTAATTTTCGTCGCTCCTATTTCAGATAGCGTATTGGGCTAAGCGGCATCTCAAAGTGCATGAAATGGCGAGTGAAATGCACTATTAGACTTCTATGGTAGGGCGAACAGAGACCCGATTAGATCATTTTACATTAAGGTTAATATAAGATTTCACGGAAATTCTATCACATTTGTTCAATTTACGTCGCTCCTATTTCAGATAGCGTATTGGGCTAAGCGGCATTTCAAAGTGCATGAAATGGCGAGTAAAATGCACTATTAAACTTCTAGGATAAGGCAAACAGAGACCCGATTAGATCATTTTATATTACGGTTAATATAAGAATTCAGCGTGATTCTATCACATTTGTTCATCTTACGTCGCTCCTATTTCAGATAGCGTACTGGGCTAGGCGGCATCTTAAAGCGCGTGGAAGGGCGAGTAAAATGCAATACTAAACTTCTATGATACAGTAATCAGAGACCCGATTACATTATTTTATATTTTGTTTAATATAAGATTTCAGGGAAATTCTATCACATTTGTTCAATTTACGTCGCTCCTATTTCAGATAGCGTATTGGGCTAAGCGGCATCTCAAAGCGCATGAAATGGCGAATAAAATGCACTATTAAACTTCTAGGCTAGGGCGAACAGAGACCCGATTAGATCATTTTACATTATGGTTAATAAAAGAATTCAGCGAAATTCTATCACATTTGTTCAATTTACGTCGCTCCTATTTCAGGTAGCGTATTGGGCTAAGCGGCATGTCAAAGCGCATGAAATGACGAGTGAAATGCACTGTTAAACTTCTATGATATTGCAATCAGAGACCCGATTAGATCATTTTATATTTTCTTTAATATAAGATTTCAGGGAAATTCTATCACATTTGTTCAATTTACGTCGCTCCTATTTCAGATAGCTTATTGGGCTAAGCGGCATGTCAAAGCGCATGAAATGACGAGTGAAATGCACTGTTAAACTTCTATGATATTGCAATCAGAGACCCGATTAGATCATTTTATATTTTGTTTAATATAAGATTTCAGGGAAATTCTATCACATTTGTTCAATTTACGTCGCTCCTATTTCAGATAGCTTATTGGGCTAAGCGGCATGTCAAAGCGCATGAAATGACGAGTGAAATGCACTGTTAAACTTCTATGATATTGCAATCAGAGACCCGATTAGATCATCTTATATTTTCTTTAATATAAGATTTCAGGGAAATTCTGTCACATTTGTTCAATTTACGTCGCTCCTATTTCAGATAGCTTATTGGGCTAAGCGGCATGTCAAAGCGCATGAAATGACGAGTGAAATGCACTGTTAAACTTCTATGATATTGCAATCAGAGACCCGATTAGATCATTTTATATTATGGTTAATTTAAGAATTCAGCAAAATTCTATCACATTCGTTCAATTTAGGTCGCTCCAATTTCAGATTGCGTACTGGGCTAGGCGGCATCTTAAAGCGCGTGGAATGCCGTGTAAAATCCACTATTAAACTTCTAGGCTAGGGCGAACAGAGACCAGATTAGATCACTTTACATTCTGGTTAATAAAATAATTCAGCGAAATTCTATCACCTTTGTTCAACTTTCGTCGCTCCTATTTCAGATAGCTTATTGTGCTTAGCGGCATCTCAAAGCGCATGAAGTGACGAGTGAAATGCACTATTGAACTTCTAGGGTAGGGCAAACAGAGACCCGATTGGATCATTTTACATTATGGTTAATAAAAGAATTCAGCGAAATTCTATCACATTTGTTCAACTTACGTCGCTCCTATTTCAGATAGCGTACTGGGCTAGGCGCCATCTTAAAGCGCGTGGAATGGCGAGTAAAATGCACAGCTCAACTTTTATGATAGGGCAATCAGAGACCCGATTAGCTCATTTTATATTATGTTTAATATAAGATTTCATGGAATTTCTATCACATTTGTTCAATTTACGTCGCTCCTAATTCAGATAGCGTATTCGGCTGAGCGGCATGTCAAAGCGCATGAAATGACGAGTGAAATGCACTATTAAACTTCTAGGGTAGGGCAAACAGAGACCCGATTATATCATTTTACATTATGGTTAATGTAAGAATTCAGCGAAATTCTATCACATTTGTTCAATTTACGTCGCTCCTATTTCAGATAGCTTATTGGGCTTAGCGGCATCTCAAAGCGCATGAAGTGACGAGTGAAATGTACTATTAAACTTCTAGGGTAGGGCAAACAGAGACCCGATTAGATCATTTTATATTATGGTTAATTTAAGAATTCAGCAAAATTCTATCACATTTGTTCAACTTACGTCGCTCCTATTTCAGATAGCGTACTGGGCTAGGCGCCATCTTAAAGCGCGTGGAATGGCGAGTAAAATGCACTGCTCAACTTCTAGGCTAGGGCGAACAGAGACCCGGTCAGATCATTTTACATTATGGTTAATAAAAGAATTCAGAGAAATTCTATCACATTTGTTCAATTTACGTCGCTCCTATTACGGATAGCGTACTGGGCTAGGCGGCATCCTAAACCGCGTGGAGTGGCGAGTAAAATGCACTATTAAACTTCTAGGCTAGGGAGAACAGAGACCCGATTAGATCATTTTACATTATGGTTCATAAAAGAATTCAGCGAAACTCTATCACATTTTTTCAACTTACGTCGCTCCTATTTCAGATAGCGTATTGGGCTAAGCGGTATTTCAAAGCGCATGAAATGGCGAGTAAAATGCCCTATTAAACTTCTAGGGTAGGTCAAACAGAGACCCGATTAGATCATTTTATATTATGGTTAATTTAAGAATTCAGCAAAATTCTATCACATTTGTTCAATTTACGTCGCTCCTATTTCAGATAGCGTATTGGGCTAAGCGGCATCTCAAAGCGCATGAAATGGCGAGTAAAATGCACTATAAAACTTCTAGGGTAGGGCAAGCAGAGACCCGATTACATCATCTCATATTATGGTTAATTTAAGGATTCAGCAAAATTCTATCACATTTGTTCAATTTACGTCGCTCCTATTTCAGATAGCGTATTGGGCTAAGCGGCATCTCAAAGCGCATGAAATGGCGAGTGAAATGCACTATTAGACTTCTATGGTAGGGCGAACAGAGACCCGATTAGATCATTTTACATTAAGGTTAATAAAAGAATTCAGGGAAATTCTATCACATTTGATCAATTTACGTCGCTCCTATTCCAGATAGCGTATTGGGCTATGCGGCATCTCAAAGCACATGAAATGGCGAGTAAAATGCCCTATTAAACTTCTACGGTAGGTCAAACAGAGACCCGATTAGATCATTTTATATTATGGTTAATTTAAGAATTCAGCAAAATTCTATCACATTTGTTCAATTTACGTCGCTCCTATTTCAGATAGCGTATTGGGCTAAGCGGCATCTCAAAGCGCATGAAATGGCGAGTAAAATGCACTATTAAACTTCTAGGGTAGGGCAAGCATAGACCCGATTACATCATCTCATATTATGGTTAATTTAAGATTTCAGCAAAATTCTATCACATTCGTTCAATTTACGTCGCTCCTATTACGGATAGCGTACTGGGCTAGGCGGCATCCTAAACCGCGTGGAGTGGCGAGTAAAATGCACTATTAAACTTCTAGGCTAGGGAGAACAGAGACCCGATTAGATCATTTTACATTATGGTTCATAAAAGAATTCAGCGAAACTCTATCACATTTTTTCAACTTACGTCGCTCCTATTTCAGATAGCGTATTGGGCTAAGCGGCATCTCAAAGCGCATGAAATGGCGAGTAAAATGCCCTATTAAACTTCTAGGGTAGGTCAAACAGAGACCCGATTAGATCATTTTATATTATGGTTAATTTAAGAATTCAGCGAAATTCTATCACATTTGTTCAATTTACGTCGCTCCTATTTCAGATAGCGTATTGGGCTAAGCGGCATCTCAAAGCGCATGAAATGGCGAGTAAAATGCACTATAAAACTTCTAGGGTAGGGCAAGCAGAGACCCGATTACATCATCTCATATTATGGTTAATTTAAGAATTCAGCAAAATTCTATCACATTTGTTCAATTTACGTCGCTCCTATTTCAGATAGCGTATTGGGCTAAGCGGCATCTCAAAGCGCATGAAATGGCGAGTGAAATGCACTATTAGACTTCTATGGTAGGGCGAACAGAGACCCGATTAGATCATTTTACATTAAGGTTAATAAAAGAATTCAGGGAAATTCTATCACATTTGATCAATTTACGTCGCTCCTATTCCAGATAGCGTATTGGGCTATGCGGCATCTCAAAGCACATGAAATGGCGAGTAAAATGCCCTATTAAACTTCTAGGGTAGGTCAAACAGAGACCCGATTAGATCATTTTATATTATGGTTAATTTAAGAATTCAGCAAAATTCTATCACATTTGTTCAATTTACGTCGCTCCTATTTCAGATAGCGTATTGGGCTAAGAGGCATCTCAAAGCGCATGAAATGGCGAGTAAAATGCACTATTAAACTTCTAGGGTAGGGCAAGCATAGACCCGATTACATCATCTCATATTATGGTTAATTAAGAATTCAGCAAAATTCTATCACATTTGTTCAATTTACGTCGCTCCTATTTCAGACAGCGTATTGGGCTCGGCGGCATCTTAAAGCGCGTGGAATGGCGAGTGAAATGCACTATTAGACTTCTATGGTATGGCGAATAGAGACCCGATTAGATCATTTTATATTACGGTTAATATAAGAATTCAGCGTAATTCTATCACATTTGTTCAACTTACGTCGCTCCTAATTTAGATAGCGTGCTGGGCTAGGCGGCATCTTAAAGCGCGTGGAATGGCGAGTAAAATGCACTACTAAACTTCTATGATAGGGCAATCAGAGACCCGATTAGATCATTTTATATTTTGTTTAATATAAGATTTCAGGGATATTGTATCACATTTGTTCAATTTACGTCGCTCCTATTTCAGATAGCGTATTCGGCTAAGCGGCATCTCAAAGCGCATGAAATGGCGAATAAAATGCACTACTAAACTTCTAGGCTAGGGCGAACAGAGACCCGATCAGATCATTTTACATTATGGTTAATAAAAGAATTCAGCGAAATTCTATCACATTTGTTCAAATTACGTCGCTCCTATTTCAGATAGCGTATTGGGCTAAGCGGCATCTCAAAGTGCATGAAATGGCGAGTGAAATGCACTATTAGACTTCTATGGTAGGGCGAACAGAGACCCGATTAGATCATTTTACATTAAGGTTAATATAAGATTTCACGGAAATTCTATCACATTTGTTCAATTTACGTCGCTCCTATTTCAGATAGCGTATTGGGCTAAGCGGCATTTCAAAGTGCATGAAATGGCGAGTAAAATGCACTATTAAACTTCTAGGATAAGGCAAACAGAGACCCGATTAGATCATTTTATATTACGGTTAATATAAGAATTCAGCGTGATTCTATCACATTTGTTCATCTTACGTCGCTCCTATTTCAGATAGCGTACTGGGCTAGGCGGCATCTTAAAGCGCGTGGAAGGGCGAGTAAAATGCAATACTAAACTTCTATGATACAGTAATCAGAGACCCGATTACATTATTTTATATTTTGTTTAATATAAGGTTTCAGGGAAATTCTATCACATTTGTTCAATTACGTCGCTCCTATTTCAGATAGCGTATTGGGCTAAGCGGCATCTCAAAGCGCATGAAATGGCGAATAAAATGCACTATTAAACTTCTAGGCTAGGGCGAACAGAGACCCGATTAGATCATTTTACATTATGGTTAATAAAAGAATTCAGCGAAATTCTATCACATTTGTTCAACTTACGTCGCTCCTATTTCAGATAGCGTACTGGGCTAGGCGCCATCTTAAAGCGCGTGGAATGGCGAGTAAAATGCACAGCTCAACTTTTATGATAGGGCAATCAGAGTCCCGATTAGCTCATTTTATATTATGTTTAATATAAGATTTCATGGAAATTCTATCACATTTGTTCAATTTACGTCGCTCCTATTTCAGGTAGCTTATTGGGCTAAGCGGCATGTCAAAGCGCATGAAATGACGAGTGAAATGCACTGTTAAACTTCTATGATATTGCAATCAGAGACCCGATTAGATCATTTTATATTTTCTTTAATATAAAATTTCAGGGAAATTCTATCACATTTGTTCAATTTACGTCGCTCCTATTTCAGATAGCTTATTGGGCTAAGCGGCATGTCAAAGCGCATGAAATGACGAGTGAAATGCACTGTTAAACTTCTATGATATTGCAATCAGAGACCCGATTAGATCATTTTATATTTTGTTTAATATAAGATTTCAGGGAAATTCTATCACATTTGTTCAATTTACGTCGCTCCTATTTCAGATAGCTTATTGGGCTAAGCGGCATCTGAAGGCGCATGAAATGGCGAGTATAATGCACTATTAAACTTCTAGGGTAGGGCAAACAGAGACCCGATGAGATTATTTTATATTATGGTTAATTTAAGATGTCAGCAAAATTTTATCACATTTGTTCAATTTACGTCGCTCCTATTTCAGATAGCGTACTGGGCTAGGCGGCATCTTAAAGCGCCTGGAATGGCGTGTAATATGCACTACTAAACTTCTATGATAGGGCAATCAGAGACCCGATTAGATCATTTTATATTTTGGTTAATATAAGAATTCAGCGAAATTCTATCACATTTGTTCAATTTACGTCGCTGCTATTACAGATAGCTTATTGTGCTTAGCGGCATCTCAAAGCGCATGAAGTGACGAGTGAAATGCACTATTGAACTTCTAGGGTAGGGCAAACAGAGACCCGATTGGATCATTTTACATTATGGTTAATAAAAGAATTCAGCGAAATTCTATCACATTTGTTCAACTTACGTCGCTCCTATTTCAGATAGCGTACTGGGCTAGGCGCCATCTTAAAGCGCGTGGAATGGCGAGTAAAATGCACAGCTGAACTTTTATGATAGGGCAATCAGAGACCCGATTAGCTCATTTTATATTATGTTTAATATAAGATTTCATGGAAATTCTATCACATTTGTTCAATTTACGTCGCTCCTATTTCAGATAGTTTATTGGGCTAAGCGGCATGTCAAAGCGCATGAAATGACGAGTGAAATGCACTATTAAACTTCTAGGGTAGGGCAAACAGGGACCAGATTATATCATTTTACATTATGGTTAATGTAAGAATTCAGCGAAATTCTATCACCTTTGTTCAACTTTCGTCGCTCCTATTTCAGATAGCTTATTGTGCTTAGCGGCATCTCAAAGCGCATGAAGTGACGAGTGAAATGCACTATTGAACTTCTAGGGTAGGGCAAACAGAGACCCGATTGGATCATTTTACATTATGGTTAATAAAAGAATTCAGCGAAATTCTGTCACATTTGTTCAACTTACGTCGCTCCTATTTCAGATAGCGTACTGGGCTAGGCGCCATCTTAAAGCGCGTGGAATGGCGAGTAAAATGCACTGCTCAACTTCTAGGCTAGGGCGAACAGAGACCCGGTCAGATCATTTTACATTATGGTTAATATAAGAATTCTACGAAATTCTATCACATTTGTTCAATTTACGTCGCTCCTATTTCAGATAGCGTATTGGGCTAGGCGGCATCTTAAAGCGCGTGGAATGGCGAGTAAAATTCACTACTAAACTTCTATGATAGGGCAATCAGAGACCCGATTAGATCATTTTATATTTTGTTTAATATAAGATTGCAGGGATATTGTATCACATTTGTTCAATTTACGTCGCTCCTATTTCAGATAGCGTATTGGGCTAAGCGGCAACTCAAAGCGCATGATATGACGAGTGAAATGCACTATTAAACTTCAAGGGTAGGGCAAACAGGGACCCGATTAGATCATTTTATATTATGGTTAATTTAAGAATTCAGCGAAATTCTATCACATTTGTTTAATTTACGTCGCTCCTATTTCAGATAGCGTATTGGGCTAAGCGGCATCTCAAAGCGCATGAAATGGCGTGTAAAATGCACGATTAATCTTCTAGGGTAGGGCAAACAGAGACCCGATTAGATCATTTTATATTTTGTTTAATATAAGAATTCAGCGAAATTCTATCACATTTGTTCAATTTACGTCGCTCCTATTTCAGACAGCTTATTGGGCTTAGTGGCATCTCAAAGCGCATGAAATGGCGAACAAAATGCACTATTAAACTTCTAGGCTAGGGCGAACATAGACCAGATTAGATCATTTTATATTTTGGTTAATATAAGAATTCTACGAAATTCTATCACATTTGTTCAACTTACGTCGCTCCTATTTCAGATAGCGTACTGGGCTAGGCGGCATCTTAAAGCGCGTGGAATGGCGAGTAAAATGCACTACTAAACTTCTATGATAGGGCAATCAGAGACCCGATTAGATCATTTTATATTTTGTTTAATATAAGATTTCAGGGATATTCTATCACATTTGTTCAATTTACGTCGCTCCTATTTCAGATAGCGTATTCGGCTAAGCGGCATCTCAAAGCGCATGAAATGGCGAATAAAATGCACTACTAAACTTCTAGGCTAGGGCGAACAGAGACCCGATGAGATCATTTTATATTATGGTTAATTTAAGATGTCAGCAAAATTTTATCACATTTGTTCAATTTACGGCGCTCCTATTTCAGATAGCGTACTGGGCTAGGCGGCATCTTAAAGCGCGTGGAATGGCGAGTAAAATGCACTACTAAACTTCTATGATAGGGCAATCAGAGACCCGATTAGATCATTTTATATTTTGGTTAATATAAGAATTCAGCGAAATTCTATCACATTTGTTCAATTTACGTCGCTCCTATTACAGATAGCTGATTGTGCTTAGCGGCATCTCAAAGCGCATGAAGTGACGAGTGAAATGCACTATTAAACTTCTAGGGTAGGGCGAACAGAGACCCGATTAGATCATTTTACATTAAGGTTAATATAAGAATTCACGGAAATTCTATCACATTTGTTCAATTTACGTCGCTGCTATTTCAGATAGCGTATTGGGCTAAGCGGCACTTCAAAGCGCATGAAATGGCGAGTAAAATGCACTATTAAACTTCTCGGATAAGGCAAACAGAGACCCGATTAGATCATTTTATATTACGGTTAATATAAGAATTCAGCGTAATTCTATCACATTTGTTCATCTTACGTCGCTCCTATTTCAGATAGCGTACTGGGCTAGGCGGCATCTTAAAGCGCGTGGAAGGGCGAGTAAAATGCACTACTATACTTCTATGATACAGTAATCAGAGACCCGATTACATCATTTTATATTTTGTTTAATATAAGATTTCAGGGAAATTCTATCACATTTGATCAATTTACGTCGCTCCTATTTCAGATAGCGTATTGGGCTAAGCGGCATCTCAAAGCGCATGAAATGGCGAATAAAATGCACTATTAAACTTCTAGGCTAGGGCGAACAGAGACCCGATTAGATCATTTTACATTATGGTTAATAAAAGAATTCAGCGAAATTCTATCACATTTGTTCAACTTACGTCGCTCCTATTTCAGATAGCGTACTGGGCTAGGCGCCATCTTAAAGCGCGTGGAATGGCGAGTAAAATGCACAGCTCAACTTTTATGATAGGGCAATCAGAGTCCCGATTAGCTCATTTTATATTATGTTTAATATAAGATTTCATGGAAATTCTATCACATTTGTTCAATTTACGTCGCTCCTATTTCAGGTAGCTTATTGGGCTAAGCGGCATGTCAAAGCGCATGAAATGACGAGTGAAATGCACTGTTAAACTTCTATGATATTGCAATCAGAGACCCGATTAGATCATTTTATATTTTCTTTAATATAAAATTTCAGGGAAATTCTATCACATTTGTTCAATTTACGTCGCTCCTATTTCAGATAGCTTATTGGGCTAAGCTGCATGTCAAAGCGCATGAAATGACGAGTGAAATGCACTGTTAAACTTCTATGATATTGCAATCAGAGACCCGATTAGATCATTTTATATTTTGTTTAATATAAGATTTCAGGGAAATTCTATCACATTTGTTCAATTTACGTCGCTCCTATTTCAGATAGCTTATTGGGCTAAGCGGCATCTGAAGGCGCATGAAATGGCGAGTATAATGCACTATTAAACTTCTAGGGTAGGGCAAACAGAGACCCGATGAGATTATTTTATATTATGGTTAATTTAAGATGTCAGCAAAATTTTATCACATTTGTTCAATTTACGTCGCTCCTATTTCAGATAGCGTACTGGGCTAGGCGGCATCTTAAAGCGCCTGGAATGGCGTGTAATATGCACTACTAAACTTCTATGATAGGGCAATCAGAGACCCGATTAGATCATTTTATATTTTGGTTAATATAAGAATTCAGCGAAATTCTATCACATTTGTTCAATTTACGTCGCTCCTATTACAGATAGCTTATTGTGCTTAGCGGCATCTCAAAGCGCATGAAGTGTCGAGTGAAATGCACTATTGAACTTCTAGGGTAGGGCAAACAGAGACCCGATTGGATCATTTTACATTATGGTTAATAAAAGAATTCAGCGAAATTCTATCACATTTGTTCAACTTACGTCGCTCCTATTTCAGATAGCGTACTGGGCTAGGCGCCATCTTAAAGCGCGTGGAATGGCGAGTAAAATGCACAGCTCAACTTTTATGATAGGGCAATCAGAGACCCGATTAGCTCATTTTATATTATGTTTAATATAAGATTTCATGGAAATTCTATCACATTTGTTCAATTTACGTCGCTCCTATTTCAGATAGTTTATTGGGCTAAGCGGCATGTCAAAGCGCATGAAATGACGAGTGAAATGCACTATTAAACTTCTAGGGTAGGGCAAACAGGGACCAGATTATATCATTTTACATTATGGTTAATGTAAGAATTCAGCGAAATTCTATCACCTTTGTTCAACTTTCGTCGCTCCTATTTCAGATAGCTTATTGTGCTTAGCGGCATCTCAAAGCGCATGAAGTGACGAGTAAAATGCACTATTGAACTTCTAGGGTAGGGCAAACAGAGACCCGATTGGATCATTTTACATTATGGTTAATAAAAGAATTCAGCGAAATTCTATCACATTTGTTCAACTTACGTCGCTCCTATTTCAGATAGCGTACTGGGCTAGGCGCCATCTTAAAGCGCGTGGAATGGCGAGTAAAATGCACTGCTCAACTTCTAGGCTAGGGCGAACAGAGACCCGGTCAGATCATTTTACATTATGGTTAATATAAGAATTCTACGAAATTCTATCACATTTGTTCAATTTACGTCGCTCCTATTTCAGATAGCGTATTGGGCTAGGCGGCATCTTAAAGCGCGTGGAATGGCGAGTAAAATTCACTACTAAACTTCTATGATAGGGCAATCAGAGACCCGATTAGATCATTTTATATTTTGTTTAATATAAGATTGCAGGGATATTGTATCACATTTGTTCAATTTACGTCGCTCCTATTTCAGATAGCGTATTGGGCTAAGCGGCAACTCAAAGCGCATGATATGACGAGTGAAATGCACTATTAAACTTCAAGGGTAGGGCAAACAGGGACCCGATTAGATCATTTTATATTATGGTTAATTTAAGAATTCAGCGAAATTCTATCACATTTGTTTAATTTACGTCGCTCCTATTTCAGATAGCGTATTGGGCTAAGCGGCATCTCAAAGCGCATGAAATGGCGTGTAAAATGCACGATTAATCTTCTTGGGTAGGGCAAACAGAGACCCGATTAGATCATTTTATATTTTGTTTAGTATAAGAATTCAGCGAAATTCTATCACATTTGTTCAATTTACGTCGCTCCTATTTCAGACAGCTTATTGGGCTTAGTGGCACTTCAAAGCGCATGAAATGGCGAGTAAAATGCACTATTAAACTTCTCGGATAAGGCAAACAGAGACCCGATTAGATCATTTTATATTACGGTTAATATAAGAATTCAGCGTAATTCTATCACATTTGTTCATCTTACGTCGCTCCTATTTCAGATAGCGTACTGGGCTAGGCGGCATCTTAAAGCGCGTGGAAGGGCGAGTAAAATGCACTACTATACTTCTATGATACAGTAATCAGAGACCCGATTACATCATTTTATATTTTGTTTAATATAAGATTTCAGGGAAATTCTATCACATTTGATCAATTTACGTCGCTCCTATTTCAGATAGCGTATTGGGCTGAGCGGCATCAGAAAGCACATGAAATGGCGAACAAAATGCACTATTAAACTTCTAGGCTATGGCGAACAGAGATCAGATTAGATCATTTTATATTTTGGTTAACATAAGAATTCTGCGAAATTCTATCACATTTGTTCAATTTACGTCGCGCCTATTTCAGATAGCTTATTGGGCTTAGCGGCATTTCAAAGCGCATGAAGTGACGAGTGAAATGCACTATTAAACTTCTAGGGTAGGGCAAGCAGAGACCCGATTAGATCATTTTATATTACGGTTAACATAAGAATTCTCCGAAATTCTATCACATTTGTTCAAGTTACGTCGCTCCTATTTCAGATAGCGTACTGGGCTAGGCGGCATCATAAAGCGCGTGGAATGGCGAGTAAAATGCACTATTAAACTTCTATGATAGGGCAATCAGAGACCCGGTTAGATCGTTTTATATTTTGGTTAATATAAGAATTCAACGAAATTCTATCACATTTGTAAAACTTACGTCGCTCCTATTACAGATAGCTTATTGGGCTTAGCGGCATCTCAAAGCGCATGAAATGACGAGTGAAATGCACTATTAAACTTCTAGGGTAGGGCAAACAGAGACCCGATTAGATCATTTTATATTATGGTTAATTTAAGAATTCAGCAAAATTCTATCACATTTGTGCAATTTACGTCGCTCCTATTTCAGATAGCGTACTGGGCTAGGCGGCATCTTAAAGCGGGTGGAATGGCGAGTAGAATGCACTATTAAAATTCTATGGTAGGGCAATCAGAGACTCGATTAGATCATTTTACATTAATGTTAATGAAAGAATTCAGCGAAATTCTATCACATTTGTTCAATTTACGTCGCTCCTATTACAGATAGCTGATTGTGCTTAGCGGCATCTCAAAGCGCATGAAATGATGCGTAAAATGCGCTGTTAAACTTCTAGGATAAGGCAAACGGAGACCCGAAGAGTTCATTTTATATTACGGTTAATATAAGAATTCAGCGTAATTCTATCACATTTGTTCAAGTTACGACGCTCCTATTTCAGATAGGGTACTGGGCTAGGCGGCATCTCAAAGCGCGTGGAATGGCGAGTAAAATGCACTACTAATCTTCTATGATAGGGCAATCAGAGACCCGATTAGATCATTTTATATTTTGATTAATATGAGATTTCAGGGAAATTCTATCACATTTGTTCAACTTATATCGCTCCAATTTCAGATAGCGTATTAGGCTAAGCGGCATCTCAAAGCGCATGAAATGACGAGTAAAATGCACTATTAAAGTTGTAGGGTAGGGCAAACAGAGACCCGATTAGATCATTTTATATTATGGTTAATTTAAGAATCGAGCGAAATTCTATCACATTCGTGCAATTTACGTCGCTCCTATTTCAGATAGCGTATTGGGCAAAGCGGCATCTCAAAGCGCATGAAATGACGAGTAAAATGCACTATTAAACTTCTAGGGTAGGGCAAGCAGAGACCCGATTAGATCATTTTATATTATGGTTAATTTAAGAATTCAGCAAAATCCTATCACATTCGTTCAATTTAGGTCGCTCCTATTTCAGATAGCGTATTGGGCTAAGCGGCATCTCAAAGCGCATGAAATGGCGAGTGAAATGCACTACAAGACTTCTATGGTAGGGCAAACAGAGACCAGATTAGATCATTTTACATTCTGGTTAATAAAATAATTCAGCGAAATTCTATCACATTTGTTCAACTTTCGTCGCTCCTATTTCAGATAGCGTATTGAGCTAAGCGGCATCTCGAAGCGCATGAAATGGCGAGTATAATGCACTATTAAACTTCTAGGATAAGGAAAACAGATACCCGATTAGATCATTTTATATTACGGTTAATATAAGAATGCAGCGTAATTCTATCGGCAAGCGCGTAAGCCATCTGCCCGAGGATGAGAGCGGGGGGCGAAAGCCCTTCGAGCTCATTCCTCCGGTCGATGGTGGACGCACCGGGGCGGCCTGAGAAGGTCGCTCAAGTCGTACCCCCACCTCCACGTGGTGCTTGCTGGGCGGAGACTCTGATGTCGGTTTCGCATGGCCACCTGAAAAGGTGACGTGCCAAACTGTACCGGAGGCTCTGTACTAACGAGGGGCGGCGATTGTGTGAATGTGTGTGTGTGAATGGGCCTCGGTCAGCCTGCGATGGATATTCCCGGCAGACTAACCACGGGGTGGAGTAGTTGCCCCCCAACCGGGGTCGGTCCGTGGAAGCTAGTAGTCGGTCGTGGCGGGAAAGATGCCGGTGCGTAAGTCCTACACGGAGGGCGCGGCTCCCTCGTGGCGGGCGGGGCATCAGTCCCCCCTCGTCGCGGTGGAGACGCGTCCTTCGTGGCCGAAAGGCTGTGAGGCGAAGACGGCCTGACCCGTCGCGACTGGCGAAGACGGAAGCGGATCGGCTGACTGGAGTCCCTGCAGGGGTTGAAGTCGCAGCGTCTGGGCGGGGGAATGGAGGATTACCTGGTCAGTATTTCCTCATAACCCTGTCGGGGGGGATCGTACCCCGGCGCGTCTAGCCCGAGGTTTGAGTCAGGCATCCGGACGGACCGGGTGTCGCTCATTCGATAGGGGTGACGTTAAACCTTTAGCATCATTTTGGAGCGGGCCTATCCCGTAACTTTTTCATAGAGTCATGGTGCCGATAGGATTGACCACCTGACAAACCGCTTCTCGGCTTCGGCACCCATAACTAGGATCAATACTAAGCGTGGATAGATCCCCTACCGCGGTAGGGGTGGCATGATGCCCGAAGCGCGTATTCTTATAACATACCTGCCACAATGTCGAAATTAAACAACCAAATACTTGGGGAGGGGGGTAAAGACGGCGAGGAGGACCGGCTATCGGGCTCCTACGAGTCGATAGCGGGAGAAGAGGAGGCCACAACGGAGACAGAGGGCCCAGTTGGCGTGCAGGCCGTAGGTTTACCATCGGCCGCCGACGCGGTGCACGCAGTCTTCGCACCGCCACCGAGGAGATCTGCGCGCCTCTCGGCGCCGGGCAGCCGGGTTGTGTCCCCGGCACCGGGCAGCAGGGTCGCGTCACCGGCCCCGTCAATGCGCTCTATGCGCTCCGTACGCTCGACCACGAGCGCGATTGACGATACGGGAGATGGAGCCTCCCAATCGTCGAAGTGGAGTGATGCGGAGTCCGACGTTTCGGCCACTCCGACCGTCGCCGCGAACCGCGGTAAGCGGAAGCGGAAGAGGGCTCCGCAGCCGGCCTCCGACGAGGGGGATGGAGGGGCGAAGACCTCTAAGAGGCAGCCGGCTGAGGACTCTGCCGCCGAGATGGACGAGCTGGAGGAATTACATGAAATAATTCCTCCAGAATGTTTCCAGCAGGGGGTCCTCGTGGAGGGACGCATTGCGGCCCACATGAGGACGCTGACGACCCCCGATCTGGAGACAAAGGCGACGGACATGATGAACCTGGTCCGGCGCGTGGCGGCCAGAGGCAAGGTCCTCAAGGCCTCGCTGATCAAGGTCCTTAAGGCCGCCTCACAGGCATCCATCTCGGCCGTGGCGGAGATGACGATGAGAGCACCGGACGTGGAGCTGGAGATTGCGAATACCCAGCTTAAAGCCAGGGTCACCAGCCTCACGTCCGAGGTTGACAGCCTCAGGGGGGAGATGGCGGAGCTGAAAGTGAGGCTCAACGCCATGGCCACCCCCCCTACAACTTCGGGCTCGGGAGCTCCACAAAGGCGAGTGGAGACCCCGACACAGGCTGGAGCGGGTAGAGGAAGAGGTGGAGTGGCCGGGTCGCGCGCCAGCGCCGCAGCGCGTCCACCTCCGCCGCCAGCGACCACGCAGAGCGCGCCGAGGGCGGCCACCGACTGTAGACGTCCCGATGACGTTTTAATGGAACGCATCGGGGCGTTGGTGGAGGCCAAGCTGGCCGCGTTCCGGAGGGAGGTACTGCCTGCCCGCTCCGGCGGGCCTCCGCCTCGGGCGGGCGCCCCGGCAGTGCCCAGCGCCCCAGCGGCAGGGCCAGTCACACGGGCGAGGGGGAAAGTTGTAGCCGCGACACCCCAGGCACAACAAGCGGTCAGCCAGGCGAGGCCCTCTGTGGCAACGCCGGCCAGACCCACGCCGCCTCCCGCGGTAAGGGAGGAGACGTGGGCCCAGGTAGTCAGCGGGAGGGCCAAGAAGGCGGCCAAAAAGCCCGCAACGACCGCTGCCCAGCAGACCGCTAGAGCGCCGGCGGCCCCACGGCGGGTTCAGCCGGTGAAGACGGCAAAGGCGGTACTGGGGCGCCCGCCGAGGACGGCCGCAGTGACGCTGACCCTGCCGGAGGGCGAAAAGAAAACATATGTCGAGGTCATGGCGGCTGCAAAACAAAAGGTGCAGCTGCCGGACCTCGGCATAGAGGCCATCAGGCCGAAGAGGGCAGTCACTGGGGGCCTAATACTAGAGGTCCCCGGAAAAGAAAGCCGCGAGAAGGCCCAGGCGCTGGCGGGCCAACTCTCGGCGATATTCGCCGGAACGGAGGTCCGAGTCGCCCTGCCCACAAAACGGGCAGATATGCGCATAAGGGGGCTGGACGACTCGGTCACTCCGGGGGACGTGGTAGTCGCGGTGGCGTGGGCGGGGGGCTGCGGGGTCGGCGAGGTAAGGACTGGACTGATCCGGTCCTCCCCCTCCGGCCTCGGAACCATTTGGGTTCAATGCCCCCTAACCGCCGTCCGAAAAATCACGGCGTCCGGGAGGGTAAGAGTGGGCTGGTCCTCGGCCCGTGTAGAGGCCCTGGAGGCGCGCCCACTGCAGTGCTACCGCTGCCTGGAAGTAGGGCACGTCAGGCAGCGGTGCACGAGCGCCGTGGACAGGAGCAATAGATGCTATGTCTGCGGCGATTCGGCGCACCATGCGAGCCAGTGTTCGGCCGCTCCCAAGTGTCCGTTATGTACGGACCTGGGGAGACCGGCCGAGCACAGGCTTGGCGGCAAAGGGTGCGCACCACCCTCCCGGAAAGGCCGGAAGGGCAAGGGGACAAAACTACCCCCTGCTTCGAGGACGGAAGGTGGGCCGGCGACTGCACCAGCCCAACGAGAGGGAGGCCGGGAGGAGGCCATGACGACGGCATAAAATTCACGTCGTCACGCCTCCTCCAGACGAACCTCAACCACTGCGCCGGGGCACAGGACTTGCTAGCCCAGACCCTGGCGGAGTGGGAGGTGGGGTTGGCGATCGTCGCGGAACCGTACGTCGTCCCAGATCATCCTGGTTGGATGGGTGACGAGTGCGGAACCGTGGCGATCGCGTGGGGGGGGGGAGGCCCGGATCCCCGCCGTTCTCGTTACTGGAGAGCGGTAGGGGATTCGTGGCAGTTCGGTGGGGGGACCTGGCGGTGGTGGGGTGCTACATCTCGCCCAACTGCGGTCTCGACGCCTTCGAGGAGTACCTGGACGAGGTCGGGAGATGCATCTCCCGATGCTTGCCTCGTCCGGTGCTTGTCCTGGGGGACTTCAACGCTAAGTCTACGGCGTGGGGGAGCCCCAGGACGAACGCGAGGGGCGAGACCGTGGCGGAGTGGGCCGCGGGGTACGGTCTCTGGTTACTGAACCAGGGCACCGTGAACACGTGCGTGCGGCGGCAGGGGGGGTCCATAGTGGACCTCACCTGGGCCACGGCAACCGCCGCGCGCCGTGTTTCCGGCTGGAGGGTGGCGGAGGAGGTGGAGACGTTGTCAGACCACCTCCACATCCTCATGGATGTATCCGCCGCCCCTCCCGGGGTCGGACCCCGCAGGCGAGATGGCAGCCCGCCACCGCGATGGGCGCTTCGGCGCCTGGACCGGGACGCCCTGTTGGCCGCCGTCCTCGCTATCTCCTGGCCGGAAGCGCCAGCGTGGAGAGGCGTCGCGGAGGAGGCGGACTGGATCCGGGGCGCGATGACGTCGGCGTGCGACGTCGCTATGCCCCGAGCCAGTACCGCGCCTCAGCGGGCAGTGTATTGGTGGTCGCGCGAGATTGCCGGGCTGCGTGCTTCCTGCATCCGCGCGCGCCGCCTCTGCACTCGCTACCGCCGCAGGAGGCAACGCGACGCGGCGAGGATGGCGGAGCTGCAGGACGGTTACCGCGAAGCGCGCGGTGTCCTGCGGCTCGCCATCAGGACGGCCAAATCCCGAGCGTGGGGAGAGCTCCTCGCCACTCTGGACCGTGACCCATGGGGGCGCCCATATCACGTGGTACTGGGCAAACTCAGACCACGGGCTCCCCCGGTCACGGAGAGCATGGACCCCCAGCTGCTGAGGGTAGTCGTCGACACCCTCTTCCCCGTTACTAGGGAGGTGCGACGGCGCCCGGATGCACCGGCGGACCCTATCATCTGGTCCTCCGAGCTGGGGGTAACACGCGAGGAGCTAGCCTGGGCCGTTCGGAGGCTCGGTGCGAAGAAGAATACCGCACCGGGCCCGGACGGTATCCCGGGCCGAGCTTGGGTGTTGGCCGCGGACGTCCTGGCCGACAGGCTCCGGCGGCTATTTGACGGCTGCCTGGAGTCTGGCCAGGTCCCCCCGGGGTGGAAACGGGGGAGGTTAATCCTCCTCCGTAAGGCGGGCCGGCCGGCGGATGCGCCTTCCTCCTACCGGCCGATCTGTCTGCTCGACGAGGTGGCGAAGCTATTTGAGCGAATAGTCTCTCGCCGCCTCGCCGTGCATCTCGCGAGGGTGGGCCCGAATCTGGCCGACTGCCAATACGGCTTCCGGGAGGGGCGCTCGACAATCGATGCGATTCGTCGAGTCAGGTCCCTCTCGGACGAGGCCGTGTCTCGGGGCGGGGTGGCGTTGGCGGTGAGCTTGGACATCGTCAACGCCTTTAACTCCCTGCCCTGGGACAGGATAGGTGAGGCGCTCGAGTATCATCGAGTGCCTCCCTACCTGAGGCGAATCGTGCGGGCCTACCTGAGCGACCGGTGGGTGGAGTGGCCGGCCCAGTATGGGGCCACGGCCCAGAGAAGGGTGTATTGCGGGGTTCCGCAGGGATCGGTGTTGGGGCCGATCCTGTGGAACCTCGCGTACGACGCGGTCCTCCGGGTGCCTCTTCCCCATGGGGTCAGCATCACGTGTTACGCTGACGACACGTTGGTGCTGGCCGGGGAGGAGGACTGGGGGAGGACCGCACGACTCGCGGAGTCCGGGGTGGCCCGCGTGGTGGCGCGGATACAGCGGCTGGGACTGAGAGTGGCCCCACACAAAACCGAGGCCATCTGGTTCCACGGTGGTCCTCGACGTGTGAGGCCGCCCCAGCCGCTGATCCGAGTCGGAGGTGCCTGTGTCAGGGTGGGGGCCGAGATGAAATACCTCGGCCTCACCCTGGACAGGGCCTGGGCCTTCACCGCCCACTTCGACCGCCTGGTCCCCCGGGTTGAGATCGCAGCCGCGGCATTGGGCCGTCTGCTTCCCAACCTGGGGGGACCGGAGGAGAGGGTTCGCCACCTGTACGCCGGGGTGGTGCGCATGATGGCCCTGTACGGGGCCCCGGTTTGGTCCGGCGATCTGATGGCCAGCACGCGCAGCAGAATGCTGCTGCGGCGAGTGCATCGCAAGCTGGCCATCAGGATCGTCCGGGGCTACCGCACCATCTCGTGCGCGGCAGCAAGTGCGCTGGCAGGGCTGCTCCCATTTGAGGTGTCCGCGGTGGAGAATGCGGAGACATATAAACGTCTCCGCGAACTCCGCGGCCTCGGTGGGGCGCCCCTGAACCCTCAGGCGGTCGAGGCGGTGAAGGCGGAGGCGAGACGGCTCTCGTTAAACGAGTGGCAGAGCTGGCTCAGGGAGCCAACGAATGCCACTCGGAGAGCCGTCCAGGCCGTGCTGCCTGTCCTGGATCAATGGACAGGCAGCAGGCCGGGAAGGCTGACCTACCGCGTGACGCAGGTGTTCACCGGGCATGGCTGCTTCGGTGAGTTCCTGCGTCGAATCGGTAGGGACGCCACCCCGCAGTGTCATCACTGCGGGGCGGATGAGGACACGGCGCAACACACCCTAGAGGTGTGCTCGGCATGGGTCGAGGAGCGCCGTGCCCTCGCAAACGAAGTCGGGACGGACTTGTCGCTGCCGGCCATCGCGAGTAAGATGGTCGGCAGCAGTAGCGCCTGGAGCGCAATGGCCTCCTTCTGCGAGCGCGTGATGCTGCAGAAGGAGGCCGCGGAGCGGGATAGGGAACGGGCTTCCCATCCCGCCCGCCGGGGCAGAGGGAGCGGCAGGCGGGGCAGAGCGTGGTCCCGCCGCCGGCCTCCCAGCGTGTAGGGCAGAAGGCGGCGCTTGGGGAGGGGCGTGGGTTTATTCCCTCCCCCGAACGAAGCCGGACGGTCGGCTACGGCCGACGCTAGAGCGATCGTGGCGCGGAATATTGTGTTCGTCGCCACGATCGCACGGGATCGCAGGCGGAACAGGGTAGGGGGCCCGTCCGCCGAAGTCAGCGATCCCGAGGAGGAGGCGGCGTTGCTGGGTGACCGATGCAACGTCGCCTGGAGGTATGAAGGGGGTCCGTTTGACCCCCGAGGATGGGGCGCTTTCGCGCCTCGGCGTTGGGAGGACTCCGAGTCGTGTCCTTATGGGGTTCCCGGAGCCCTCCCTTACACGCCAGAGGATAGGTCACCGTGGAGGTTTTAGCGGGTAAAAATCCCGCACTACCCAGGACCCCACCCCAGGGTCCGGGGTGCCTTTTGAAGGTTTCCTCCACGTAAAAAAAAAAAAAAAAAAAAAGCGTAATTCTATCACATTTGTTCAAGTTACGTCGCTCCTATTTCAGATAGCGTACTGGGCTAGGCGGCATCTTAAAGCGCGTGGAATGGCGAGAAAATGCACTATGAAACTTCTAGGGTAGGGAAAAAAGAGACCCGATTAGATCATTTTATATTATGGTTAATTTAAGAATTCAGCAAAATTCTATCACATTTGTTCAATTTACGTCGCTCCTATTTCGGATAGCGTACTGGGCTAGGCGGCATCCTAAAGCGCGTGGAGTGGCGAGCAAAATGCAGTATTAAACTTGTATGATAGGGCAATCAGAAACGCGATTAGATCATTTTATATTTTGTTTAATACAAGATTTCAGGGAAATTCTATCACATTTGTTCAATTCGTGTCGCTCATATTTCAGATAGCGTATTGGGCTAAGCGGCATCTCAAAGCGCATGAAATGGCGAGTAAAATGGACTATTAAACTTCTAGGGTATGGCAAACGGAGACCCGATTAGATCATTTTATATTACGGTTAATATAAGAATTCAGCGTAATTCTATCACATTTCTTCAAATTACGTCGCTCCTATTTCAGATAGCGTACTGGGCTGGCCGGTATCTTAAAGCGCGTGGAATGGCGAGTAAAATGCACTATTAAACTTCTATGATAGGGCAATCAGTGACCCGATTAGATCATTTTATATTATAGTTAATTTAAGAAATCAGCGATATTCTATCACATTTGTTCAATTTACGTCGCTCCTATTTCAGATAGCGTATTGGGCTAAGCGGCATCTCAAAGCGCATGAAATGGCGAGCAAAATGCACTATTAAACTTCTAGGGTAGGGCTAACAGAGACCCGATTAGATCATTTTGTACTATGGTTAATTTAAGAATTCAGCAAAATTCTATCACGTTTGTTCAATTTACGTCGCTCCTATTGCAGATAGCGTGTTGGATTAAGCGGCATCTCGAAGCGCATGAAATGGCGAGAATAATTCACTATTAAACTTCTAGGATAAGGCAAACAGATACCCGATTAGATCATTTTACATTATGGTAAATATAAGAATTCAGCGAAATTCTATCACATTTGTTCAATTTACGTCGCTCATATTTCAGATAGCGTATTGGGCTATGCGGCATCTCAAAGCGCATGAAATGGCAAGTAAAATGCACTATTAAACTTCTAGGGTAGGGCAATCAGTGACCCGATGAGATCATTTTATATAATAGTTAATTTAAGAATTCAGCGAAATTCTATCACATTTGTTCAATTTACGTCGCTCCTATTTCAGATAGCGTATTGGGCAAAGCGGCATCTCAAAGCGCATGAAATGACGAGTAACATGCACTATTAAAGATCTAGGGTAGGGCAAACAGAGACCCGATTAGATCATTTTATATTATGGTTAATTTAAGAATTAAGCGAAATTCTATCACATTCGTTCAATTTACGTCGCTCCTATTTCAGATAGCGTATTGGGCAAAGCGGCATCTCAAAGCGCATGAAATGACGAGTAAAATGCACTGTTAAACTTCTAGGGTAGGGCAAGCAGAGACCCGATTAGATCATTTTATATTATGGTTAATTTATGAATTCAGCAAAATTCTATCACATTCGCTCAATTTAGGTCGCTCCTATTTCAGGTAGCGTATTGGGCTAAGCGGCATCTCAAAGCGCATGAAATGGCGACTGAAATGCACTATAAGACTTCTATGGTAGGGCGACCAGAGACCAGATTAAATCATTTTACATTCTGGTTAATAAAATAATTCAGCGAAATTCTATCACATTTGTTCAACTTTCGTCGCTCCTATTTCAGATAGCGTATTGAGCTAAGCGGCATCTCGAAGCGCATGAAATGGCGAGTATAATGCACTATTAAACTTCTAGGATGAGGCAAACAGATACCCGATTAGATCATTTTATATTACTGTTAATATAAGAATGCAGCGTAATTCTATCACATTTGTTCAAGTTACGTCGCTCCTATTTCAGATAGCGTATTGGGCTACGCGGCATCACAAAGCGCATGAAATGGCGAATAAAATGCAGTATTAAACTTCTAGGCTAGGGCGAACAGAGACCCGATTAGGTCATTTTACATTCTGGTTAATAAAATAATTCAGCGAAATTCTATCGCATTTGTTCAACTTTCGTTGCTCCTATTTCAGATAGCGTATTGGGTTAAGCGGCATCTCAAAGCGCATGAAATGGCGAGTAAAATGCACTATTAATCTTCTAGGGTAGGGCAAACAGAGACCCGATTAGATCATTTTATATTACGGTTAATATAAGAATTCAGCGTAATTCTATCACATTTGTTCAAGTTACGTCGCTCCTATTTCAGATAGCGTACTGGGCTAGGCGGCATCTTAAAGCGCGTGGAATGGAGAGTAAAATGCACTACTAATCTTCTATGATAGGGCAATCAGAGACCCGATTAGATCATTTTATATTTTGTTTAATATAAGATTTCAGGGAAATAGTATCACATTTGTTCAATTTACGTCGCTCCTATTTCAGATAGCGTATTGGGCTAAGCCGGATCTCAAAGCGCATGAAATGGCGACTAAAATGCACTATTAAACTTCTAGGGTAGGGCAAACAGAGACCCGATTAGATCATTTTATATTATGGTTAATTTAAGAATTCACCAAAATTCTATCACATTTGTTCAACTTACGTCGCTCCTATTTCAGACAGCGTACTGGGCTAGGCGGCAACTTAAAGCGCGTGGAATGGCGAGTAAAATGCACTACTAAACTTCTATGGTAGGGCAATCAGAGACCCGATTAGATCATTTTATATTTTGTTTAATATAAGATTTCAGGGAAATAGTATCACATTTGTTCAATTTATGTCGCTCCTATTCCAGATAGCGTATTCGGCAAAGCGGCATCTCAAAGCGCATGAAATGACGAGTAAAATGCACTATTAAACTTCTAGGGTAGGGCAAGCAGAGACCCGATTAGATCATTTTATATTATGGTTAATTTAAGAATTCAGCAAAATTCTATCACATTCGTTCAATTTAGGTCGCTCCTATTTCAGATAGCGTATTGGGCTAAGCGGCATCTCAAAGCGCATGAAATGGCGAGTGAAATGCACTATAAGACTTCTATGGTAGGGCGAACAGAGACCAGATTAGATCATTTTACATTCTGGTTAATAAAATAATTCAGCGAAATTCTATCACATTTGTTCAACTTTCGTCGCTCCTATTTCAGATAGCGTATTGAGCTAAGCGGCATCTCGAAGCGCATGAAATGGCGAGTATAATGCACTATTAAACTTCTAGGATGAGGCAAACAGATACCCGATTAGATCATTTTATATTACTGTTAATATAAGAATGCAGCGTAATTCTATCACATTTGTTCAAGTTACGTCGCTCCTATTTCAGATAGCGTATTGGGCTACGCGGCATCACAAAGCGCATGAAATGGCGAATAAAATGCAGTATTAAACTTCTAGGCTAGGGCGAACAGAGACCCGATTAGGTAATTTTACATTCTGGTTAATAAAATAATTCAGCGAAATTCTATCGCATTTGTTCAACTTTCGTTGCTCCTATTTCAGATAGCGTATTGGGTTAAGCGGCATCTCAAAGCGCATGAAATGGCGAGTAAAATGCACTATTAAACTTCTAGGGTAGGGCAAACAGAGACCCGATTAGATCATTTTATATTACGGTTAATATAAGAATTCAGCGTAATTCTATCACATTTGTTCAAGTTACGTCGCTCCTATTTCAGACAGCGTACTGGGCTAGGCGGCATCTTAAAGCGCGTGGAATGGAGAGTAAAATGCACTACTAATCTTCTATGATAGGGCAATCAGAGACCCGATTAGATCATTTTATATTTTGTTTAATATAAGATTTCAGGGAAATAGTATCACATTTGTTCAATTTACGTCGCTCCTATTTCAGATAGCGTATTGGGCTAAGCCGGATCTCAAAGCGCATGAAATGGCGACTAAAATGCACTATTAAACTTCTAGGGTAGGGCAAACAGAGACCCGATTAGATCATTTTATATTATGGTTAATTTAAGAATTCACCAAAATTCTATCACATTTGTTCAACTTACGTCGCTCCTATTTCAGACAGCGTACTGGGCTAGGCGGCAACTTAAAGCGCGTGGAATGGCGAGTAAAATGCACTACTAAACTTCTATGGTAGGGCAATCAGAGACCCGATTAGATCATTTTATATTTTGTTTAATATAAGATTTCAGGGAAATAGTATCACATTTGTTCAATTTACGTCGCTCCTATTCCAGATAGCGTATTCGGCAAAGCGGCATCTCAAAGCGCATGAAATGACGAGTAAAATGCACTATTAAACTTCTAGGGTAGGGCAAGCAGAGACCCGATTAGATCATTTTATATTATGGTTAATTTAAGAATTCAGCAAAATTCTATCACATTCGTTCAATTTAGGTCGCTCCTATTTCAGATAGCGTATTGGGCTTAGCGGCATCTCAAAGCGCATGAAATGGCGAGTGAAATGCACTATAAGACTTCTATGGTAGGGCGAACAGAGACCAGATTAGATCATTTTACATTCTGGTTAATAAAATAATTCAGCGAAATTCTATCACATTTGTTCAACTTTCGTCGCTCCTATTTCAGATAGCGTATTGAGCTAAGCGGCATCTCGAAGCGCATGAAATGGCGAGTATAATGCACTATTAAACTTCTAGGATGAGGCAAACAGATACCCGATTAGATCATTTTATATTACTGTTAATATAAGAATGCAGCGTAATTCTATCACATTTGTTCAAGTTACGTCGCTCCTATTTCAGATAGCGTATTGGGCTACGCGGCATCACAAAGCGCATGAAATGGCGAATAAAATGCAGTATTAAACTTCTAGGCTAGGGCGAACAGAGACCCGATTAGGTCATTTTACATTCTGGTTAATAAAATAATTCAGCGAAATTCTATCGCATTTGTTCAACTTTCGTTGCTCCTATTTCAGATAGCGTATTGGGTTAAGCGGCATCTCAAAGCGCATGAAATGGCGAGTAAAATGCACTATTAAACTTCTAGGGTAGGGCAAACAGAGACCCGATTAGATCATTTTATATTATGGTTAATTTAAGAATTCAGCAAAATTCTATCACATTCGTACAATTTACGTCGCACCTATTTCGGATAGCGTACTGGGCTAGGCGGCATCCTAAAGGGCGTGGAGTGGCGAGTAAAATGCACTATTAAACTTGTATGATAGGGCAATCAGAGACGCGATTAGATAATTTTATATTTTGTTTAATACAAGTTTTCAGGGAAATTCTATCACATTTGTTCAATTCGTGTCGCTCATATTTCAGATAGCGTATTGGGCTAAGCGGCATCTCAAAGCGCATGAAATGGCGAGTAAAATGCACTGTTAAACTTCAATGATAGGGCAGTCAGAGACCCGATTAGATCATTTTATATTTTGTTTAATTTAAGAATTCAGCAAGATTCTATCACATTTGTTGAATTTACGTCGCTCCTATTTCAGATAGCGTACTGGGCTAGGCGGCATCTTAGAGCGCGTGGAATGGCGAGTAAAATGCACTGTTAAACTTCAATGATAGGGCAATCAGAGACCCGATTAGATCATTTTATATTTTGTTTAATATAAGATTTCAGGGAAATAGTATCACATTTGTTCAATTTACGTCGCTCCTATTTCAGATAGCGTATTGGGCTAAGCCGGATCTCAAAGCGCATGAAATGGCGACTAAAATGCACTATTAAACTTCTAGGGTAGGGCAAACAGAGACCCGATTAGATCATTTTATATTATGGTTAATTTAAGAATTCACCAAAATTCTATCACATTTGTTCAACTTACGTCGCTCCTATTTCAGACAGCGTACTGGGCTAGCCGGCAACTTAAAGCGCGTGGAATGGCGAGTAAAATGCACTACTAAACTTCTATGGTAGGGCAATCAGAGACCCGATTAGATCATTTTATATTTTGTTTAATATAAGATTTCAGGGAAATAGTATCACATTTGTTCAATTTACGTCGCTCCTATTCCAGATAGCGTATTCGGCAAAGCGGCATCTCAAAGCGCATGAAATGACGAGTAAAATGCACTATTAAACTTCTAGGGTAGGGCAAGCAGAGACCCGATTAGATCATTTTATATTATGGTTAATTTAAGAATGCAGCAAAATTCTATCACATTCGTTCAATTTAGGTCGCTCCTATTTCAGATAGCGTATTGGGCTAAGCGGCATCTCAAAGCGCATGAAATGGCGAGTGAAATGCACTATAAGACTTCTATGGTAGGGCGAACAGAGACCAGATTAGATCATTTTACATTCTGGTTAATAAAATAATTCAGCGAAATTCCATCACATTTGTTCAACTTTCGTCGCTCCTATTTCAGATAGCGTATTGCGCTAAGCGGCATCTCGAAGCGCATGAAATGGCGAGTATAATGCACTATTAAACTTCTAGGATGAGGCAAACAGATACCCGATTAGATCATTGTATATTACTGTTAATATAAGAATGCAGCGTAATTCTATCACATTTGTTCAAGTTACGTCGCTCCTATTTCAGATAGCGTATTGGGCTACGCGGCACCACAAAGCGCATGAAATGGCGAATAAAATGCAGTATTAAACTTCTAGGCTAGGGCGAACAGAGACCCGATTAGGTCATTTTACATTCTGGTTAATAAAATAATTCAGCGAAATTCTATCGCATTTGTTCAACTTTCGTTGCTCCTATTTCAGATAGCGTATTGGGTTAAGCGGCATCTCAAAGCGCATGAAATGGCGAGTAAAATGCACTATTAAACTTCTAGGGTAGGGCAAACAGAGACCCGATTAGATCATTTTATATTATGGTTAATTTAAGAATTCAGCAAAATTCTATCACATTCGTACAATTTACGTCGCACCTATTTCGGATAGCGTACTGGGCTAGGCGGCATCCTAAAGGGCGTGGAGTGGCGAGTAAAATGCACTATTAAACTTGTATGATAGGGCAATCAGAGACGCGATTAGATAATTTTATATTTTGTTTAATACAAGTTTTCAGGGAAATTCTATCACATTTGTTCAATTCGTGTCGCTCATATTTCAGATAGCGTATTGTGCTAAGCGGCATCTCAGAGCGCATGAAATGGCGAGTAAAATGCACTGTTAAACTTCAATGATAGGGCAGTCAGAGACCCGATTAGATCATTTTATATTTTGTTTAATTTAAGAATTCAGCAAGATTCTATCACATTTGTTGAATTTACGTCGCTCCTATTTCAGATAGCGTACTGGGCTAGGCGGCATCTTAGAGCGCGTGGAATGGCGAGTAAAATGCACTGTTAAACTTCAATGATAGGGCAGTCAGAGACCCGATTAGATCATTTTATATTTTGTTTAATGTAAGATTTCAGGGAAATCCTATCACATTTGTTCAATTTACGTCGCTCCTATTTCAGATAGCGTATTGGGCTGAGCGGCATCTCAAAGCGCATGAAATGGCGAGTATAATGCACTATTAAACTTCTAGGATGAGGCAAACAGATACCCGATTAGATCATTTTATATTTTGGTTAATATAAGAATTCAGTGAAATTCTATCACATTTGTTCAATTTACGTCGATCCTATTTCAGGTAGCGTATTGGGCAAAGCGGCATCTCAAAGCGTATGAAATGGCGAATAAAATGCACTATTAAAGTTCTAGGCTCGGGCGAACAGAGATCCGATTAGTTCATTTTACATTATGGTTAATAAAAGAATTCAGCGAAATTCTATCACATTTGTTCCACTTATATCGCTCCAATTTCAGATAGCGTATTAGGCTAAGCGGCATCTCAAAGCGCATGAAATGACGAGTAAAATGCACTATTAAAGTTCTAAGGTAGGGCAGACAGAGACCCGATTAGATCATTTTATATTATGGTTAATTTAAGAATTGAGCGAAATTCTATCACATTCGTTCAATTTACGTCGCTCCTATTTCAGATAGCGTATTGGGCAAAGCGGCATCTCAAAGCGCATGAAATGACGAGTAAAATGCACTATTAAACTTCTAGGGTAGGGCAAGCAGAGACCCGATTAGATCATTTTATATTATGGTTAATTTAAGAATTCAGCAAAATTCTATCACATTCGTTCAATTTAGGTCGCTCCTATTTCAGATAGCGCATTGGGCTAAGCGGCATCTCAAAGCGCATGAAATGGCGAGTAAAATGCACTGTTAAACATCTAGGGTAGGGCAAACAGAGACCCGATTAGATCATTTCATATTATGGTTTATTTAAGAATTCAGAAAAATTCTATCACATTTGTTCAATTTACGTCGCTCCTATTTCAGATAGCGTATTGTGCTGAGCTGCATCTCAAAGCGCATGAAATGGCGATTAGAATGCGCTGTTAAACTTCTAGGGTAGGGCAAACGGAGACCCGATTAGATCATTTTATATTATGGTTAATTTAAGAATTCAGCCAAATTCTATCACATTTGTTCAATTTACGTCGCTCCTATTTCAGATAGCGTACTGGGCTAGGCGGAATCGTAAAGAGCGTGGATTGGCGAGTAAAATGCACTATTAAACTTCTTTGATAGGGCAATCAGAGACCCGATTAGATCATTTTATATTTTGGTTAATTTAAGAATTCAGCGAAATTCTATCACAATTGTTCTATTTACGTCGCTCCTATTTCAGATAGCGTATTGGGCTAAGCGGCATCTCAAAGCGCATGAAATGGCGAGTGAAATGCACTATTAAACTTCTATGGTAGGGCGAACAGAGACCCGATTAGATCATTTTACATTAAGGTTAATATAAGTATTCAGCGAGATTCTCTCACATTTGTTCAATTTACGTCGCTCCTATTTCAGATAGCGTACTGGGCTAGGCAGCAGCTTCAAGCACGTGGAATGGCGAGTAAAATGCACTACTAATCTTCTATGATAGGGCAATCAGAGACCCGATCAGATCATTTTATATTTTGTTTAATATAAGATTTCAGGGAAATTCTATCACATTTGTTCAATTTACGTCGCTCCTATTTCAGATAGCGTACTGGGCTAGGCGGAATCGTAAAGCGCGTGGATTAGCGAGTAAAATGCATTATTAAACTTCTTTGATAGGGCAATCAGAGACCCGATTAGATCATTTTATATTTTGGTTAATATAAGTATTCAGGGAAATTCTATCACATTTGTTCAATTTACGTCGCTCCTATTTCAGATTGCGTATTGGGCTAAGCGGCATCTCAAAGAGCATGAAATGGCGAGTGAAATGAACTGTTAAACTTCTAGGGTAGGGCAAACAGAGACCCGATTAGATCATTTCATATTATGGTTTATTTAAGAATTCAGAAAAATTCTATCACATTTGTTCAATTTACGTCGCTCCTATTTCAGATAGCGGATTGGGCTAAGCGGCATCTCAAAGCGCATGAAATGACGAGTGAAGGGCACTATTAAACTTCTAGGTTAGGGCGAACAGAGAACCGATTAGATCATTTTACATTAAGGTTAATATAAGAATTCAGGGAAATTCTATCACGTTTTTCAAATTACGTCGGTCCTATTTCAGATAGCGTATTGGGCTAAGCGGCATCTCAAACCGCATGAAATGGCGAGTAAAATGCACTGTTAAACTTCTAGGGCCGGGCAATCAGAGAGCCGGTTAGATCATTTTATATTACGGTTAATATAAGAATTCAGCGTAATTCTACCACATTTGTTCAATTTACGTCGCTGATATTTCAGATAGCGTATTGGGCTAAGCGGCATCTCAAAGCGCAAGAAATGGCGAGTAAAATGCACTGTTAAACTTCTATGGTAGGGCAAACGGCGACCCGATAAGATCATTTTATTTTATGGTTAATTTAAGAATTCAGCGAAATTCTATCACATTTGTTCAATTTACGTCGCTCCTATTCCAGATAGCGTATTGGGCTAAGCGGCATCTCAAAGCGCATGAAATGGCGAGTAAAATGCGCTATTAAACTTCTAGGATAAGGCAATCAGAGACCCGATTAGATCATTTTATATTACGGTTAATATAAGAATTCAGCGTAATTCTATCACATTTGTTCAAGTTACGTCGCTCCTATTTCAGATAGCGTACTGGGCTAGGCGGCATCTTAAAGCGCGTGGAATGGAGAGTAAAATGCACTACTAATCTTCTATGATAGGGCAATCAGAGACCCGATTAGATCATTTTATATTTTGTTTAATATAAGATTTCAGGGAAATAGTATCACATTTGTTCAATTTACGTCGCTCCTATTCCAGATAGCGTATTCGGCAAAGCGGCATCTCAAAGTGCATGAAATGACGAGTAAAATGCACTATTAAACTTCTAGGGTAGGGCAAGCAGAGACCCGATTAGATCATTTTATATTATGGTTAATTTAAGAATTCAGCAAAATTCTATCACATTCGTTCAATTTAGGTCGCTCCTATTTCAGATAGCGTATTGGGCTAAGCGGCATCTCAAAGCGCATGAAATGGCGAGTGAAATGCACTATAAGACTTCTATGGTAGGGCGAACAGAGACCAGATTAGATCATTTTACATTCTGGTTAATAAAATAATTCAGCGAAATTCTATCACATTTGTTCAACTTTCGTCGCTCCTATTTCAGATAGCGTATTGAGCTAAGCGGCATCTCGATGCGCATGAAATGGCGAGTATAATGCACTATTAAACTTCTAGGATGAGGCAAACAGATACCCGATTAGATCATTTTATATTACTGTTAATATAAGAATGCAGCGTAATTCTATCACATTTGTTCAAGTTACGTCGCTCCTATTTCAGATAGCGTATTGGGCTACGCGGCATCACAAAGCGCATGAAATGGCGAATAAAATGCAGTATTAAACTTCTAGGCTAGGGCGAACAGAGACCCGATTAGATCATTTTACATTCTGGTTAATAAAATAATTCAGCGAAATTCTATCGCATTTGTTCAACTTTCGTTGCTCCTATTTCAGATAGCGTATTGGGTTAAGCGGCATCTCAAAGCGCATGAAATGGCGAGTAAAATGCACTATTAAACTTCTAGGGTAGGGCAAACAGAGACCCGATTAGATCATTTTATATTATGGTTAATAAAAGAATTCAGCGAAATTCTATCACAATTGTTCTATTTACGTCGCTCCTATTTCAGATAGCGTATTGGGCTAAGCGGCATCTCAAAGCGCATGAAATGGCGAGTGAAATGCACTATTAAACTTCTATGGTAGGGCGAACAGAGACCCGATTAGATCATTTTACATTAGGTTAATATAAGTATTCAGCGAGATTCTCTCACATTTGTTCAATTTACGTCGCTCCTATTTCAGATAGCGTACTGGGCTAGGCGGTATCTTCAAGCACGTGGAATGGCGAGTAAAATGCACTACTAATCTTCTATGATAGGGCAATCAGAGACCCGATCAGATCATTTTATATTTTGTTTAATATAAGATTTCAGGGAAATTCTATCACATTTGTTCAATTTACGTCGCTCCTATTTCAGATAGCGTACTGGGCTAGGCGGCATCTTAAAGCGCGTGGAAGGGCGAGTAAAATGCACTACTAAACTTATAGGGTAGGGCAAACAGAGACCCGATTAGATCATATTATATTATGTTTAATTTAAGAATTCAGCAAAATTCTATCACATTTGTTCAATTTACATCGCTCCTATTTCAGATATCGTATTGGGTTAAGCGGCATCTCAAAGCGCATGAAATGGCGAGTGAAATGCACTATTACACTTCTAGGGTAGGGCGAACAGAGACCCGATTAGGTCATTTTACATTAAGGTTAATATAAGTATTCAGGGAAATTCTATCACATTTGTTCAATTTACGTCGCTCCTATTTCAGATAGCGTATTGGGCTAAGCGCCATCTCAAAGCGCATGAAATGGCGAGCAATGTGCACTATTAAACTTCTAGGATAAGGCAAACAGAGACCCGATTAGATAATTTTATATTACGGTTAATATAAGAATTCAGGGTAATTCTATCACGTTTGTTCAATGTACGACGCTCCTATTTCAGATAGCGTATTGGGCTAAGCGGCATATCAAAGCGCATGAAATGGCGAGTAAAATGCACTGTTAACCTTCTAGGGTAGGGCAAACAGAGACCCGATTAGATCATTTCATATTATGGTTTATTTAAGAATTCAGAAAAATTCTATCACATTTGTTCAATTTACGTCGCTCCTATTTCAGATAGCTTATTGGGCTAAGCGGCATCTCAATGCGCATGAAATGGCGGGTAAAATGCACTGCTAAACTTGTAGGGAAGGGCAAACAGAGACCCGATAAGATCATTTTATATTATGGTTAATTTAAGAATCCAGCGAAACTCTATCATATTTGTTCAATTTACGTCGCTCCTATTTCAGATAGCGTATTGGGCTAAGCGGCATCTCAAAGCGCATGAAGTGGCGAGTAAAATGCACTTTTAATCTTCTAGGGTAAGGCAAACAGAGACCCGTTTAGATCATTTTATAATACGGTTAATATAAGAATTCAGCGTAATTCTCTCACATTTGTTCAATGTACGTCGCTCCTATTGCAGATAGCGTATTGGGCTAAGCGGGATCTCAAAGCGCATGAAATGGCGAGTAAAATGCACTATTAAACTTCTAGGGTAAGGCAAACAGAGACCCGATCAGATCATTTTATATTACGGTTAATATAAGAATTCAGCGTAATTCTGTCATATTTGTTCAATTTACGTCGCTCCTATTTCAGATGCGTATTGGGCTAAGCGGCATCTCAAAGCGCATGAAATGGCGAGTAAAATGCACTATTAAACTTCTAGGGTAGGGCAAACAGAGACCCGATTAGATCATTTTATATTATGGTTAATTTAAGAATTCAGCCAAATTCTGTCACATTTGTTCAATTTACGTCGCTCCTATTTCAGATAGCGTACTGGGCTAGGCGGAATCTTAAAGCGCGTGGTCTGGCGAGTAAAATGCACAATTAAACTTCTATGATAGGGCAATCAGAGACCCGATTAGATCATTTTATATTATGGTTAATATAAGAATTCAGCGAAATTCTATCACAATTGTTCTATTTACGTCGCTCCTATTTCAGGTAGCGTATTGGGCTAAGCGGCATCTCAAAGCGCATGAAATGGCGATTAAAATGCACTGTTATACTTCCAGGGTAGGGCAAACAGAGACCCGATTAGATCATTTCATATTATGGTTTATTTAAGAATTCAGAAAAATTCTATCACATTTGTTCAATTTACGTCGCTCGTATTTCAGATAGCTTATTGGGCTAAGCGGCATCTCAAAGCGCATGAAATGACGAGTGAAATGCACTATTAGACTTCTAGGATAAGGCAAACAGAGACCCGATTAGATCATTTTATATTACGGTTAATATAAGAATTCAGCGTAATTCTATCACATTTGTTCAACTTACGTCGCTCCTATTTCAGATAGCGTATTGGGCTAAGCGGCATCTCAAAGCGCATGAAATGACGTGAGAAATGCACTATTAAACTTCTTGGGTAGGGCGAACAGAGACCCGATTACATCATTTTATATTATGGTTAATTTAAGAATTCGGCAAAATTCTATCACATTTGTTCAATTTACGTCGCTCCTATTTCAGATAGCGTACTGGGCTAGGCGGCATCTTAAAGCGCGTGGAATGGCGAGTAAAATGCACTATTAAACGTCTATGATAGGGCAATCAGAGAGCCGATTAGATCATTTTATATTTTGGTTAATATAAGAATTCAGCGAAATTCTATCACGTTTGTTCAATTTACGTCGCTCCTATTTCAGATAGCGTATTGGGCTAAGTGCCATCTCTAAGCGCATGAAATGGCGAGTAAAATTCACAGTGAAACTTCTAGGGTAGGGCAAACAGAGACCCGATTAGATCATTTTATATTATGGTTAATTTAAGAATTCAGCCAAATTCTATCACATTTGGTCAATTTACGTCGCTCCAATTTCAGATAGCGTATTGGGCTAAGCGGCATCTCAAAGCGCATGAAATGCCGAGTAAAATGCACAATTAAAACTTCTAGGGTAAGGCAAACAGAGACCCGATTAGATCATTTTATAATACCGTTAATATAAGAATTCAGCGTAATTCTATCACATTTGTTCAACTTACGTCGCTCCTATTTCAGATAGCGTACTGGGCCGGGCGGCATCTTAAACCGCGTGGAAGGGCGAGTAAAATGCACTACTAAACTTCTATGATAGGGCAATCAGAGAGCCGATTAGATCATTTTATATTTTGGTTAATATAAGAATTCAGCGAAATTCTATCACATTTGGTCAATTTACGTCGCCGATATTTCAGATAGCGTATTGGGCTAAGCGGCATCTCAAAGCGCAAGAAATGGCGAGTAAAATGCACTATTAAACTTCTAGGGTAGGGCAAACAGAGACCCGATTAGATCATTTTATATTATGGTTAATTTAAGAATTCAGCGATATTCTATGACATTTGTTCAATTTACGTCGCTCCTATTGCAGATAGCGTATTGGGCTAAGCGGCATTTCAAAGCGCATGAAATGGCGAGTAAAATGCACTATTAAACTTCTAGGATAAGGCAAACGGAGACCCGATTAGACCATTTTATATTACGGTTAATGTAAGAATTCAGCGTTATTCTATCACATTTGTTCAACTTACGTCGCTCCTATTTCAGATAGCGTACTGGGCTAGGCGGCATCTTAAAGCGCGTGGAATGGCGAGCAAAATGCACTCTTAAACTTCTATGATAGGGCAATCAGAGACCCGATTAGATCATTTTATATTTTGGTTAATATAAGTATTCAGCGAAATTCTATCACGTTTGTTCAATTTACGTCGCCCCTATTTCAGGTAGCGTATGTGGCTAAGCGGCATCTCAAAGCGCATGAAATGACGAATAAAATGCACTATTATGCGTCTACGCTAGGGCGAACAGAGACCCGATTAGATCATTTAACATTATGGTAAATAAAAGAATTCAGCGATATTCTATCACATTTGTTCAATTTACGTCGCTCCTATTTCAGATAGCGTACTGGGCTAGGCGGCATCTCAAAGCGCATGAAATGACGAGTAAAATGCACTATTAAACTTCTAGGGTAGGGCAAACAGAGACGCGATTAGGTCATTTCATATCATGGTTAATTTAAGAATTCAGCGAAATTCTATCACATTTGTTCAATTTACATCGCTCCTATTTCAGATAGCTTATTGGGCTAAGCGGCATCTCAAAGCGCATGAAAATGGCGAGTAAAATGCACTATTAAACTTCTAGGATAAGGCAAACAGAGACCCGATTAGATCATTTTTATATTACGGTTAATATAAGAATATCAGCGTAAATTCTGTCACATTTGTTCAATTTACGTCGCTCCTATTTCAGTTAGCGTATTGGGCTAAGCGGCATCTCAAAGCGCACGAAAGGGCGAGTAAAATGCACTATTAAACTTCTAGGTTAGGGCAATCAGAGACCCGCTAAGATCATTTCATATTACGGTTTAATATAAGAATTCAGCGAAA